>JBBBDQ010000592.1:6937500-6967500 GCA_037127315.1 Ascarosepion bandense | reverse complement strand
ATGTTCACTCATTACAAGATCCAAGGGCCACTCAAAGATTACTGAATGAAGTTGTATGGATGCAAGATGACAACGTAAAAATTATCAGGATTATGTAGAATAGATAACTGTTGATCCTAGACTTGACGTGATTAAGATTGTAGTGATCAGAGAAGCCTCCTTTTAGGAGTCTGTTTCACAAAATATCAGGTCGGTGCAAAAGATGTTGCCGATTTTAAAATTTCATCTTCAAAATGAAAAACTGTTTTTGAAAATCTTTATTCATAACATCTGTCAACAAGCTTATAAATACCTTGCTTGTAAAATTGTTTAGGTTTTGATGTGAAATATGAATTTAACTCATGTTCAATTTCCTCTCATGATATTAACCTAAGGACATCTAAATGGTTTTTAATCCTCGAAATAAGTGATAATCTGAGGGAGCTAGGTCAGGAGAATATGCTGGATGGGGCAAGATGGCACTTCACATCACCTGTGACAAGCCTACTTAAAGATGGTGTCTGAAGGTGTCGTGATTCGCAACAAGAAACACATTGTCGCAGGTTTTTTTTTTTGGAGACAGTTCATGTGGGACCCATTTTCCAAATACTTTGAAATCATCCATATTTGTTTTTTCAGTTGGCGTGACGCAGTTGTATGGGATACATTAAATTAGTGTGTAAGTTCTCTTGTGATTACTGTAGGGCTTTGAGTAACAGCGGCATTCAACATATCTGAATCAATTTTGAGCAACCACCTCTAGCTTCATCTTTCAAGCTGAAATTTTATTTTCTGAAAACGAGAAGACCACCACCTACAACTTCTTTCTTTCACTGCATCAATTCCATAAGCATCCTGAATAGATCGTGCTGCTGCATTTGCATTGGAACCTCTGTGAATCTCATAAAGTAGAGCGTACCTAATGAGTTCTTTAGATGGAAAGAACATGGGTTAGAATATTGCAGAAAATTATGAATGATGCTTTAATAATCTGAAAGAAAAAGTTATAAATTAATCATGGTGATATGTTTAAGTAATAACAATATGCATAAAATAACTTAGAATGATTTAAAATGCCCCTTTTAAAAACTGGCAAAATCTTTTGCACCGACCTGATAGCAGTTCTCAGCAAGAAGCTGAGTAGAACTTCATTAACAATTGATTGAAAGAATGACGAAAATTGGACCATGTACATGTTTTATGGTGAGTGTTGTATACCAACTGGGACAAAAATTAAAATTTGCAAGCAATTCAATGATATTCCTCTCTTCAAAATGTTGGGAATATAAACTTTGTCATCGATGAAAACCATGGTGAATCAAAATGTTAGGGAATAAACCACTTCTGCTTCATTGTCGAAAATAAGCTACAACCCATTCAGTGTCTCTCACAATGGTTCAGTTATTCTTCTCATAAATGACAGACCATAAACTCTTATCTATTTGGCGAGAATACACTCAAACTGAATGTTGATTATCTTTTCACATAAGATAATGAAATAAACTGGACCGAAGGTGAATCAAAATGACTTGCTTTTTCACGACTGATAAAAATCAACAGACGTCAACATGCATATATAAATTATACAATTATATTTTATTCGCCTTTTGGTGACGTGGTGTGGAGCTGATTTGGTCTGGTCAGAGAACAAACGCATCAAGACCACCAGCCACTCTAATTGGCTGGTCCTTCTGTCATCTGCAACTCTCCAAACTCTCTCTTGTCACTTAAATAGTTACCACCTGACATCTGGAACTTCCGGTGCATTCTGTACCATCTTGGGTGCTGACTGCCTTGACCCTAGTCATCAAAACAAAATTCTAACTTGACAGCTGTATTTTCACACTCGGCAATATCTCCCTGTCGAATGCAAAATACACCTCTTAACAAAATTCCACATCAACCAAGATATTAACAATTTGACAAAATTTTCTCATTTTTACTGGCAATCATGTATGACTTTCAATAGCATTCAACACCATCTCGACGAATATACAGCAGTGGGTCCTAGCTGTAAATATCTAAACTGATGAAACTAAACAATGTAGGTAGTCTGAACATTTGCCATGGAAATAGCTATAAAGAAGCAATAGACTTGTGATTGATTTTTTTTTTTTTGTATGTGAGGTAAAATGGCCATAGGATTGAAAATTCATTGCCCAAAAAGGTCATGTGAACAAGTCCTCTGTTAAAGCTGGAAAGTGAGGTTGGCCATCTCTTGCCCAGATATGGCTGCAATACTCCACGTTTGATCTCGTCTGGCTCTTATATTGATAGAACATGGTAGAAGTCTGGAGTGGTACAAAGAACCATTTATTCAGCATTTTTTAGCAATGGGTTGTATATATGTTTACTTGAGGTCTGGAGTTGAACTTTAGTCCCAATAGATGTTCAAGGTGAGGAACCTCATTGAGAGTACAACCACTTAATATGACTGGGTTTGATTGGTGATAATGGTACTAACTTGGTTTTTGAAGTATTGAAAATTACAAGTTCCCCTCTGTCATCCTCCATCAAGCTGTTAGTGCTGGATCAGAGGAGGAATCAATTGCCAGGCCTGGATCACAGGACTTTTGGAGGTGGATCCATTAACTGAGGTATCATCTGCGTAGATATTTACTAATGATCTGGGAATGTTTCTGGGCAGATTGTTAATAGAAAAGAGACCAGGAGAAGATAGCTTTAGGACATACCCACATTGATCTCCTGGGCTTCAGGAGACTGGCTATTGATGACAATTTTCATTGACCTGCCCAGTGGAGGGGCTTGATAATTGTGAAGACTCTTTCAGAGATGCTGTCACCTGAGAGATTTGTATAAACTTGCTGATTGTGTGTATAATGACAGGACCTTGGCAGAAGAGCAAAGTTTGTACTATTTGTCATTCAGGAGTTTGTTTTTGTTGAGGTGATCAACAACCTTCACAGGGAGTTTGCTCATGACACTATGGAAGCTGATATTGTGATAGATGAGCGTTTACCTGCATTTTGAAAATGGGGTATACAACTGATGCATTCCATAAAGTTGGAAAGATTTCTCCTTCAGATTTTGCCAAGATTGGATATAATTCTGGGCCAAGGTTCTTAAGAATGATACCTGGGATTTTATCTGGACCAGATGCCTTCATAGTCGAGTCTTTTGATGAGTCTGGAAACATTTGAGCTGAAATAGAGAAATCACAGAGTTTGTGCTCCATGAAAGTGGGAGTCAGGTAGGGGATAGCCCTTGTCTAATGTGATGTTAGAGGCAAAGTTCATGTGATGGAAATGATAAGTGGTTAGAGAGAGCCATAGAGGCAGCACATTCAGGCATGAAACCTGACTAGCTATTTGATATTTGCTGATACTTTTCAAAGATGGCTGTTCTAGGTGCTCTGTTTTTGAAGAAACACTAAGAGTGAACATTTTGCAATATGAGATTTGAAGTTCTCCTAATTGGCTTTGAAAAATTCAGAGATTCTCTTGTGAAATGGGACATCAATCTTGACATTGAGTAGTCTGGAGACTCTAAGGGAGGTAACACTTCAGTTAGATAATCGTTAGGACAGGCAGTGAGAAAAAGATTTGTATTGTGTCCAGTTATGTTGGAAACACAAGTGGGGTTATAAACAATCTGGAAGGCTTACATCCATGTCATGTTGAGACCCCTGTTCCCGTATGGTCATCAAAGTTAAACGATGCTGAGCCTGCTCAGTATGTAGATGAGTGACTGGGAATACCAGGTGCTGTAATGGACAATGGCTTGGAATTGTTAATCAGTGTTTCAATTCCCATTGTGTTACATTCATTTATTCTTTTGCCAGCTATGGGTTAATTAGTAAGACTCATATCACTAAACCTTTATTATTTCAAAAAAGAATCAAATACTTAGAATCTAAAAATACAGTTGATCAGCTGTAGGTGAGCTCATGTTGGAGAAGTCATGACTGTTTTCTTCATCAATGTGCGTTGTGGTACAGTGGATATCGGCTCGGAACGAGAAATCGGGGAGCCGAGTTCAAATTCCAGTTGAATTCATTGCATTCACTTACACGCAAATACCCTTGGGAAAGGTATTAATCCGTCTATTCCTTCCAGTTATGGGTTAAATAACAGGACAGATTGGGTTCTATAGCCTGGCTGGCAACCAATCTACCGCAGAAAGCAATGGCAACCTACTGTGGGATAATCTCCTGCCTAGTCAGTCATGTCTCTTTCGAGACATGATCACCCAAGCGTTTACCACATATGGCACTTAACTGACTGAACCACTCTTATTCATGGTGAATATTGAAGTTGTCATATACATGAATTCTATCTAAGGGTTGAATAGAGAGGATAGAATCAGCCTTCTCAGCTATTCTGTCAGACATGAAAATTTCCATCTTGACTATAGTGAAGATATACTATGAATTAGTAACCGAGCCAATTACATTAAGCTTTATATCGCTTTTGTCTTTATTTTTATTGCTATTATTTTTAAATATCCCACATTGTTATAGTCAAGAAAAGAGGCATGTATTATCATGGATGTAAATTTACTGTGAAAGATTCTGAAATTAGTGCACTTTCAATGCTTTTTTGCTTTATTAAATTACTTTCTCTCTTAATACTGGATTTAAGTTACAATTAAGAATTAATATTTCTATCACATATGGCCTGGTGCTTCTATATATTTAGAAATCCTTGATAAAATTCAAAGAATAATCTGTAATTTCATTGGTCCTGATTTGGGATATTGGCTTCAGTTGCTTTCCCACTGCTTTAATGTAGTTTCCCCCTTACATCTCTTAATACTTTCATGATAATTATTCTGATGAACTTTTCTCTGTTTACCAAAACTTTATGAATTTAAGCACAAATTTTGAATTGGCAACAAAACCTTATTTTATTCTGGAACTTTATTCTGGAACTTTATTCTGGAACTTTATTCTGGAACTTTATTCTGGAACTTTATTCTGGAACTTTATTCTGGAACTTTATTCTGGAACTTTATTCTGGAACTTTATTCTGGAACTTTATTCTGGAACTTTATTCTGGAACTTTATTCTGGAACTTTATTCTGGAACTTTATTCTGGTTTCTTACTTTTCAGTTGAGTTGTATCTTCACAAATTTAAATGCAATGTCATTTGTTATTTTCTGTCTTAATTTCTGTTTTGTTTTTCTCATATTCTTCCACACACAGTAACTTTCATGTTAGTAATTTTTATTGCCTCTTAATTTTTTTTAAAATTATTAAAAAAATACAAACTTTACTGACAGAATAAAGGCTTCATATATAATTTTGATTAGAAAATTTCATGGCTCCATTTTGTTGATCTTTTTCTTGAAACCAATTATCTAAATAGATGAATTTTTCAAAACACATCTACTCTTATTATGGGGACTGCAATGCTTTTCTGGAATTATTTTCTGCCTTGCCAACAGTGTTCTCTTTTCTTGTAACTAAAAACCTGTCTGTATAATCTCTAGGTTTTACTTACTGAATTGTTGACAATCAAGAAACTAAAGCTTGGACCCTTAATGAAACAATTTTTGTCAAATATTGTCTGATGGATGAGAAGACTGCAACACTAGAAAAAATGGCTTGCCTTTAAGAAAATAGATTTGGACATGTCTTACATGTAAAGTGTCCAAAAAAGGAAAATGTTAGCTTCACTAGTTGTTTATTTAACATGGATAAATCTCCAACGAATAGACTCTCGCAGGAATCTTTTAACATGTGAATTTTAACTGTCAGTTGAGCTATACAAAAAAGGCAACACAAAGATAAGACGTAAATGAGGTAGCAGAGACGTATTGCCATCAGTATTTGTGTATGTTTTTGATTTTGTATGTTATTCTGTTGGTTGAAGGAAAATGATTCTTAAGTCAGAAGAAACTGATTACAAGAAGCAGCTTATGTCTTTCTTAAGCTGTAATTTACACACACACGCATTTGTATTTAATTGCTTCACTTTTATTCTTTAACCCAGCAATCCCCAACTGCTGGGCCATGTACCATTTGCTACTGGGTCACGCAAAATGAATGAATAAATTTTTTTTCAATTTTTTTTTTTTTTGACTATTCTGGTTTTGTCTATTCTGGTTTTGTCTATTATGTTTTGTTACATCACAGGCCCCAACCAGCGTTTCATGACAATTGTTTTGCTTGACACCCATCTGTGGTGGAGAAAGGTTCAGGACTGCTGCTTTAACCTATTAATGACCCCACTTTTCCTCAAAATGGGTTAGTGGGTATTAATCAGTTATCAGTAGAAACTAATAATTTATACTGGATTTTATATTGGGTTTACTTTATAGGTTAACAATTTTTAAAGGGATAAAAATTTGTTGAATTAATAAATAAAAAAAATCCATTACTTCTTTAGAAAATTTTGTTTACTTTTGGATATGAAACTGAGCAGATAATAAATTTGAGAATCTGTGATGAGGATTTTGTTTAAAAGCACTTGCTTGACCGACAATGCTTGAAAAGCACTTGCTTGACCGACAATGCTTTTCATAACTTGGTTGGCCTAGAGCATGTTGGATCTAAATGATTATATCCAGGGATAGGCAAGTTCAAATACTGCCAAAGTACGAATATATTTTTTTAATATTTCTTGAATATTCAGGTTGGCAGATGAAAGTAAATATACTGTTTAATAAATAAATGAATGGTCTACTCATATACATTTATCCTCTAAAAATAACGTTTAGTGATAAATGTTGGATTAATAAAAAAATTTATTCCTTTTAGTTATATATATATATATATATAGTGTAACCCTGGTATAAGAGAATTGTTGGGATTGGATACATTTTCTCTTATATCCAGGTTTGGTCTATTTTATATAGAATTATCACAGGCTCTAATTTGGGACCAGAGAAAATCTTATATCTGGGTTATATATATATATATATATATATATATATATATATATAATGTGTGTGTCTGGCATCTCAGCTTCAGTCACCTTTCCACCTCACATTGCCTCCTTTTGTTCTTCCTATAAATAATTTCTTTATAATTGTTTGGATGAGCTCTTTGTTATGGTGCGTAAACTCTTTGAATTTAAGTGCAATACTAGACTGGTGATGAGGTTTCACCAATTTACAGTTGATTAGGTGTAACTGTAATTTCTATGCGAACAGTTTTTCTTGCAATTGTTGCTTATGGAACTCCCTTCAGGCTTTATCCTTTGTAACCAACTTTATTCTGCAAAAATTTAAATGCAATGTTAATCGCTATCTACTGTCCCCTGATTACCCTTCCTCTGTTCTCGCTCTTTAGCAATGTTCCCGTTTCTAACTCTTTCACAATCAGTAACCCCTCATGCTTCAGTGGCTTTGCTGCCTTGCTTATGGCGAACTCAAAAAGAAATTAAAATATGAGGGGCAGATATAGAGCCTGGTTAGGAGAAATGTTGTTAAACTTCCTAATCATTGAAACTTCTGGTCATAAAATTTACTCAATGTTATTAACAATGAAAGGAACTATGAGAGCATGCCTTCACAGATGAATAAGCAGTAACCACTAAATGAAAGGCTGACCTTAAAAACAATACTTGCAGAACACTGAAGAAATAGTGTATTTGTTCATACATCATGTTTCTGGCTAACATTAAACAATAGGAACAAAGGAATTTAACCTTACATTGAAAGCTTCATGTGTCAGAAAAGACTTATAGGGATACACCTAGCAGTAGATATAATTTAAAAAAAACAAATCCCAAAACAAATGGTGGTTCCTTAACCTTTAGCACTCTGTCTTAATAAGACAGGGGACAGTAGATAGCAATTAACATTGCATTTAAATTTTTGCAGAATAAAGTTGGTTATATTGGGCTTTGACAGAGTGAGAAAACACAAAAGAATAACAAGTGGAAAATGGAAAAAAAGTAACAATCAGGCTTCAGGTTGAAGTGAGTCTTACTTATGAAATAGAATTAAGATTGGGATTGTTGGACAACTGTGACATTTCATTGCAAATTTTAAAAAAGCAAAATTATAAAAAAATTAGTAGAATTCTAGTATTGATTATATACAGTACGAATTGGATGTGCGTTGTTCTTTAGAGATCTGGTTAAAGATTAAATGAAAACTTAAAAAAACCAGTATACTAGAATGTTGTTTGGGGTTTGATTTGTATTTTTCAGATTTTTCGTGTAATAAAGCAATAGACGATTTTTTTAAGTGTATGTATATGAAAGCTTGTTAATTTATATGTATGTGTGCTAGATAATACACGTTGAGTTTTTTTTTTTTTAATGCTGTGACAATATTTTACAGTAAATTCTCAGTTAAAAATTTTGAAGAGTTGTAACGAAACTAGTTTTTTTTTTTTTTTTTTTTTTGTTTTAAATTTTATCCTAATTATGCCCTGTAATATTAAAATTATTACTTTTAAAGCCATGTTCAAGTTCTGTACCACAAAAGTTTGTTTACATACACATACATACATACGTGTGTGTGTGTATATATCTATATCTATATCTATATCTATATATATATATATATATATATATATATATATATATAATATTGAAAGAGAGTGAAAAATAATCAAAGATAAAAAATACATAAATAAGTTAATAAAAAGAAAGTGAAAAGGTGGGTCTAAGTTAGTCAGGGTCTAAGTATTTAAGCAGATATCTATTTCAATGTTTGCATATCATCAATTCACTTAATTAGTTTAATAAATTAGGGTCATTTCTGTGTTTTAAGATGTCAAGTTTTTCTAAAAGCCACAACTTACATTTATTTCCTATTTCATTATAAGATTTGGATTCGTCATAGTGTCCCAGGTAATAATTTTTTTTTTTTTTTTTTTTTTTTTTTTTTTTGCCAAAAATACTTGAAGAAAGCAGTGCTGTTCTTGTATTTATTATTATTTAATGTCAGTTTATGGTTGCAGAAACGGCATTTGCATTGCTTAAAAAGGTTGTGCTGCATGTTAGTTGAGAATCACTTCTCTGAAGAAATATAATATTAATATGTAAAGTGTGACTTGATACTGACGATGTGGGAACAGTTTTTACTTTGATGTAAATGTTGAATTGCTGTATATCAAACAGAATAACTTTGTTATATCTTTACTGTCTGTGTATCTATGTTGCTGACAAGTGATGGAAATAAAAACCTGATGAATGATGACTGGCTGATCGAAATAGTACAATGCTGAGCACATAGCATATGTCTGTGTAACTAGCAAAATCAAGCAGTATGTCTAAACACTAGTTTGGCCTGCATATTGCTGAGGTAAACAGTCATACTCAAGACAATCAGTGCAGGCGAAGGGCTTAGGTAAAAAGTCCCAGGTTGTGTTTACACTGCATTAGCCATTTTCGGATTTCCTCGAATATATACAAGGCTGCATGCACCAAGAACAACACAGGAAAAAAAAAGAACAGTCAGTCATGTCTTTTTCAAGACTTGATCGCCGAAGTGCGTATCATGCATGGCACGTAACTGACTGATGTGAGTACTGAAGAGTTTGAATTTTCTTTCTACTGAAGAATATTATCTGGTCATGACAGTTCTGTATTTATTTGTAAATAGGATTACACACAATTAGTAAAATAAGTTTAAGGACCTTTTTCCTTATCTTTGAAAGACAGCTGTTATAGTGTTTCAAATTTAATCCCTTATGTTTTGTGTAAACTGCTGTTATCTCTCTCTCTCTCTCTCTCTATATATATATATATATATATATATATATATATATATATATAATGTGAAGAGGCTCATCCCTTTTTTCCTGTTTAGGATGCGGTTTCCGGTTTTCTCTTTTCCAATCTTTTCACTCTTTTCCTTTTTTATTATTTTTTTTTCAATTGGAGTAGATAGACTAAACTATCGCCCGGTTCACACTCCACCCACATCTATTGAACAGGTGAAGAGGCTCATCCCTTGTTTCCTGTTTAGGATGTGGTTTCCGGCTTTCTCTTTTCCATTCTTTTTACCCTTACGTAGCCCCCTGCGCATCAGTGGCGTTACCGCCTTGCTTGGGGTGATATGATTAAAAAAAAAAAATTTCAAACGCAAATATATGAATAGATTTGTCGTATATTAACTATTAAGAGTTTGATTAAGTGGAAGCTTGAGTGCTTTTTTTTTTTTTTTTTTTTAAACACTATAATCATTAGATGAACACTGATGTTATTTAAAAAAATAAATGTACAATTTATGTTGTTTACAGAATAATCAAATTTTTTACTAAATTTTTTTAAACTTACCATTTGTGTAAAATTGTTTTTTAAAATGCATCATTAGTATAATTTATTGTCCTGGTAAGTGAAATTTGACGTGCAGAATGTAAATTCTGATGTAATCTGTTGCGTTCAGTTGTCACATCATCGTTTAACATCTGTTTCCATGCTAGCATAGGTTGGACAGCGTTTTCTTGGTGACTCTTTTTCAGGCTGTCTGATTTTGTTGTAAGGCCTGGCTGTAATCTCAATTTTCTTAAATCATCTTTGATGAGCTGGGTCCATGTTTTATATGGTCTACCTATCCCTCTTTGACTGCTGACCGCAATAAATCTACAATTGCTGACCAGATTTTCTATGTACATTCTCTCATTGTGCCCAAACCATCTAAGTCTTGTTTGATGCATTACATCTGTTCTATTAGCAATACTCAGCCTATTGATAAACTTCTCTGATGGTTTTCTAACCTTAGTCATTTGCATGTCAGTCCAAGCAATTCTGCTAATATGATGATTCAGTTATGACTCATAGTATTCTCTTAAGAAAAGCCTGAATGTATCATGTCTCTCTCCAGCTATGGATTAAACAAATAGAAGGGTAAAATCAGCTATAGTTGTGACTAGCAGCTAGTCTAAGGGAAGAAATATTTTAAATTTGAAACTTAAGTCAACGGGAAACCACTCCGCTATCTTTCTTAAGAAGTCATAACAATTCAGAGATAATAGAGATCTGTGGAGAGCCATAATCACTCTATCCAGAATGGACTTGGTTTAAAAAAAAAATTAACATTTTTGAAAATCTTAAGACATATAATGATGACCAGAAGGCAATTGTGTGACTGTCTAACCCTACCGGAGGGGGCAGTGGTCGGTCCAGGCCTTGATCCTATGATCGTGGTGCCAGTTGTGACGGCTCTCTGACCCTTCTGGCTAAAAACTCGGTCTACCACAGCCCCAGATATGACACCAACCTTTTTGGTTGTTGTGGTCGATGCCTGGTTAGTCAATACCAGCTCTGCCGTTCCCAGCTTGCTTCCAACGTCTGGTTACTGAAGTAACTGCTTTGATTTCTAGTCCAACCTACCCACGTTGTGATTTGATCTTAGGTGGATGAAATCAATCAGGCGTTGGGCTGTAGTGCAAGCTGAATCCGGGACAGAGGTGATACCGCACAAGTATATAAAAGAAAAAAGGCAAAATAGTGAACAACTCAAGAGGTTCAGATATGTTGATTAATAACAAATGTCTTTATAACAGTTTGCTGAATACAGGAATGTGTCTCTCTCCTGGCCCGTTTCTATGGATTTATGACACCTTTGCGTTTCTTAAGCTAGTCTTGGTATCTTAAGTCGTATTTCAATAATCTACTTTTCAGTATCTTCAGTTGGTGTTCATTAAGCCTTGCTTTTGTGGTGTGAGTCTAAGTCGTTCTCTATTAATGCCTGCTTTTGGTGAGAAATCAGTCAAAAGGCGTGAATCTTGTGGTTACCTTCTGTGAGGTAAAACTCGAACTGCTTTCTCTGACTTAATTCGACTGCAACTACCTCTCTGTCTCTTGAACACTTGGGGATGTTTCGATCTAGCTGCTACTCGTTTTGTGTATTCCTGTTTTTAATTTCTATGATTAATTAATTCGCCAATTATCATAGCTAAATAGTGTCACAATTGGTTGAAGCATTTTGTCTATAATAACATTTATATAAAAAGATGCGATATTGTATTAAGACTCACCCTAACATGTATCTTCATTTGACATGTGTTTCTTTTTGTACTGTATCAAAAAGCAACAGACGCTTTCTCCACTATAAATATTCTTCTAATAAGTAACAACTTAACTATAATTTTATAATCTTTATTTCTAAATTAAATAATTGTTTTTGTTCATAGGTCTCCTTTGGTTTCGTCTGAAGCTACATTATTTAGTTTTTTTGACTTGTGAATTTTAATACTTGCTTAAGATTAAAAGTTGGTTAGTGACCTTTCCATATTTTTTTCTCCCTCTTATTACTAAATGGTACTTTTTGTAACCTGTTGGTAGCCTTATTATTTGATTATTTTGATTTCTATTCTCCAAGAGGAAATGTTTCATATAGAAACCTCGATTTACTGTTCAGTTGAAGTTTTTTTTTTTTTTTTTTTCCTCTTTGAATAAAGTCAAAATCAAGGAGTGGCATCTTTTCACTCTTATTTGAAAGAAAATAGTAAAGAAACTTAGTATTATTTTTTTTAACATTTTTTTAAAAAATTATATCATTTCAAACACTTAATGAATATTCATATTTGAATAAATTCTCCATTTATTTATTAAACATTTTTGTTTGCCAACCCAAATATTTGTAAAATTTTCTTTTAATAAAAATTCCTGAATATTCATGTTGTAGATAAAATATATATATATATATATATATAATAAAAGTTTGCTACTTAGCTGATTGATGCTACCATCAGCAGCTCAACTCTAGTTTTATAGGTGGACCTATTTGTTCACACTCCAGGGCGGGTATCAGCAATTGACTGCTTTACGATTTTTCTTTTTTAATATACTTATCATTTGCTTAAGTTTTTTTTTCTGTATTGTTTGTTCATGTCTAGGGTCTTGTGATTGTTTGTCCTTGTTTTTTGTTAGTTTTTTTTCCTTAGCTTTTTTTATTTTTTCTTCCTTTTCTTCTCTTTCAATAGCCATTTGTGGATGATTATAATGATCTTTAGACATGTCATGTATTTTTTTTGAGTGTCCTAGTAAAGAAAGTTGTAATTTGTTTTTATATATATATATATATATATAATGTTTTAGAACATGTACATAATTTTTTCTATATATGTCCTCTTCTCTACAATCATGATTATTATATTGTCGCAGATTTGAACCAAATTATATTTCTTTTTCAGTTTTTGTTTGAATTGTTTTGGTTTTTGTATTCTACTTTGAATATTCACTGTTTTTTTATGGCTGATTCATATGACTTTTGTTTTCATTGAATATTTAGGGTGAGCCAAATAGGTATGTTGTAGTGATCCAGTTGAGTGATCATTGTGGTCACCATTGGATTTTTTTTCTGTGGGGGGACCATTTGAAATTGGTTGTTTATTAGATGCGCCCAAGAAATATTTAGGAATAAGAACTAATTATGAATACATTAAAATGACAGGAAACTCGGACGTGTTAACATGAGTTTTGTCCACTGAGACTTTAAGGCAAAAATGAAATGTATTTGAAACAAAGTATCTATAATCAAAAAGAAAAAGTTAGTTACTAGAAAATTGTTAGACCTAAAAAATACTACACACATCAAGAGAAAATAATTTACTCAGAAGGAAAATCCATGAGTATGCCACCCTTGGATATTATCAAAATATTAATAAGTCCCCCCCCCCCCAATTTCGGCTTTTCTAATAGAACCACTACCCTCCTGAGCCAACACACACAACATTCATATAAAAAGAAAAACTGTTAAATCTATCATTTCAACGTCTTATACCATAATCCAAACAATATACTTCATATAAAAAGTTCTCTTTGAGTATGCAAAAGGCCATAATGAAATGTCTAATATTTTTCCATTGACCTAATGAATGTTTACAAGTTTATAATTTTCTAGTAAACATTTTTTTTTTTTATAAACACTTTATTTAAAAAAAAATCACTTTGTTTTTGCCTTGATAAAATCTGTTTATGGATGAAACACATCAGCTAAAACTAAATACAGTTTACCTCTTGTCTCTTTCTTTTATTCATATAAATATATATTTTGTTACTGTTAAGTGCAACAAAAGCAAAAAAAAAAAAATGATTGACCAAAACTCAGGAATAAATCACAGACAAAAATTTAATAAACAAAACACACCAAATAAAATATTTACAAATATACAATTTTTGTTGCATTCAAAACAAGAAACATAGTTTACTACTGGCGAGTGTTACGAGGAGAGAAGGGGAAGGTAAGGTGTCAAATATCTTTACCCAGTTAAGTTGGTGAAGAAGTTAAGTGCTATACTTTTTGGAAATCCTTAAATGAGTATATAAAGAATAATTATTAGTTTGGTCAATGAAAGAGTTAAAAGTATGTATTTACCCATATAGTTCCCTGAGGTTCTCTTTCAAATTTTAGTTGGTCGGCAACTTTTCTTAGAGATTCTTTTGGCTGGATATAAATCCTTGAATCAAAGCTGGAGTTGATAATGTCAGCAAATCCTGGTAACAACTCTGCCCAAAACCTATTTTTATAGGGGCTAACACCTCATTTGCATATTTCTAGAACCTTTTGAATTCTCTTGAATCTACTGGAATATTCTGGCATCTTCCAAAATGTTCTATTCCTAATTTCTCTTTTTATGACTACTTCATTAATTACCTTCACAAAATCGCATAGTATGAAGGAAAAAGGCCCCAAACTAAATAAAAACAGTTTTATCAGCAAAATGTTTATTATCATTAAGAGAATAGATCAAAGAATTTTTTTAATTATTTTTAATTATTTCTAACACGTTCGAAATTTTTGTAGAAAGTCCTTTCTTTCGTCAGTGTGAGACCTCAATTGATGCAATGTTAAGTAAAAAAAGAAAAACGTAATATTGCACAATGCACTTTTTTGACCGTGAAAGACATATTAATTTGAAAATTCTTGCAGAAATCAAATAATGGTCAGATTCTGATGAAAATTTCAGGACTTATTCATAATTGACCGAAATCAATTTTGAAATAATTATTTTGTATAAGATATTGGTAAAAAATTGTTTTTTACATATGTTATGTGCATTGTGGCGCAGTGGATATTGGCTTGGAACGAGAAATCGGAACAGTTCGAATTTCAGTTGAATTCCTTGCATTCACTTACGCGCAAATACCCTTGGGAAAGGTATTAATCTGTCTTCCCTCCAGTTATGGATTAAATAATAGGACAGATTGGGTTTTATAGCCTTGGTCGGCAACCAGTCTACTGCAGAAAGCAATGGCAACCTACTGTGGGATAATCTTCTGCCCAGTCAGTCTCGAAAGAGACATGATCGCCCAAGCGTGTATCACGTATGGCACTTAACTGACTGACCCCCCCCCCCCCCAACCAATTAATTTCCAGAAATGCTTAAAAATTCAACAATGGGCAACAATAAGCCTAATATAATTAAATTCAGGAGTCATTGGGGAATGCTAATTAAGTTTTTTTTTCTCTTCTCCAATAGAGCCCGACTTTTTAAAAAATAGGTCCGAATTGCGAAAAATACAATAACTATGCCAATTTTTATGTGGATAAACTTCTGATTGCTTTTATGAACAATAAAAATGAAGCATATCATAGTCTGAAAAGAAAAAAAAATCAATGCATAATTAATTTTTACAGGAATTATTTTCATTTTTAAAAAATTTTTTTTTATTATAATGATATAAAAAGTTTCAAAATTATTTTTAAATTTCATCCTCTAATGGGTCAGCTAGGGTATGTAATTAATGCATGAAGACTACAATTACTAATTGAAAACTTAAAAGCTTAATACAAATGACTGAGCCCATCAATTTTTAAAATAATTAAAACATTTTAATTGTGTGCATTTTGATTGCCCGTATCTTTATTTGTACAGGTTGCTGTATGTGATATTTATCATTAAAAGATCATGTGATTCAAAAGTTGTCTTCCTTTACATAAAAAAATTAAATTCATATATTTTTGTTGCCTATGGCCTCCCTACTTAGCCTTCTTAACAGCTTCTGGCTGTCATTACAGCTGTCATCGCCTGAGATAAACACTGATAACAATGGCTACTGTAACTGATAAAAGGTTTTACCAAATATTTCAGCGAGTAAGCAAGTACAAATGTTTGAAAACAGATAAAGGTAAGTTTTAATTTAAAAAATTGACTACAATAATGTGTCAGTGACGTATATTTTATTTTTGCCAGATTTTTAAAACAAATGTGGCTACTGTTTACGTAAATGTGTCGATCAATCAAAAAAATGGCGGTACATTTAAATTTTTTTTAATCTGAAAAATTTTAGATTCCAATCAATATAATTTCAGTTTAAAATACGCCAGTGTATTTTGTTTACTGGAATTACTAACTTTAATCTCTTTACTTTCAATTAAAGCTAATTTTAAAGCTAAAATATAACTTATTTTAAAAATTTAATTTTAAAATCAGGTATCGAAAACTTATACTGAAAAGTGGGGTTTCCTAATTAAAACATTTTTATAATAACAAGTAGGACTCAATAGTCCCTTACTACAACTTTTTAGACATTATTAATATTATTTTTATATATATATATATATGTGTGTGTATATGTAATGTGTGTGTGCGACAGGGACATTCTATGGTTAATACACCCCCTCTTTATGACCTGAATCTCTTAATGAGTTCTAATGTAAAAATTATAGACAGTAGCACTAGACAACTTTTATTTTCTATTCTTATACTTGATTAATACAATGAGAAGATATTGATAAAAGATTAGTCATTCTCTTATCTCTATTTGCATGTCTAGTTTCTTGTAATATAGCCTTTTTTTTCTACTGCAGATGGGAACAAGAATTGTCATTGAAAAGCAAGAATTGCAGAACATAGCTGAGGTCCAATAATTCTTGGGATAAAGCTTGATATCTGCATTAGAATAACTGCAATAACAGTAGTTACCCACAAATTTTACTACTAGTTTTATTTATGAATACCTACAGCTGATGAGACTAACATCTTAACCTGTGAAAAATAAGTGCTCAGTATGTCCATGTAATGTGTACATGTTGAACTTAGAATTTTGGGGCCCTCAACCCATGGGGGTCCCTTTCAAGAGAGAAACATCTAAACAAGTCTTGCTGCCATTGCAAGAGCCTCAGTGGCAAAGAATTAGCTACTGAGTCTTTGAAAATTCTCCTTCCCACTAGTCATAGTAGCTGGGTGACCACTGTTAACTTCATTAATGGCATTAATTATTCTCCAGCAAATCAGAAGTAGGTGAAAAGCTACTCATTAAGATGAAAAAAAGTGCACATCTTCTCTGTCAAATGCACCAGTGAAACGAGTGCAGCTTAATTTGAAAATTAAGTTATGTTCTTAATTGGCTCTGACCTATGAGTTGGGCTAAAGATTATAAACCAATAAAAAAAAAAAAATTCAGCTGATAAAATGTAGGCTATAGATTTTGGCAAGCTCAGTGTTGGAAGTAGGTCACTATAAACCCTGATTAAATTCGTTTTAATTTGACCAATTACAGGAACATTTTAATGCCGCATACAATGGATATTAGAACATATCCTAAGGTCAGTATTAAGCCCTTCAACTCATTGGTTTATCATTCTGTTGCTAAAATAGCTTCAATAACAAATATTTAAAAAGTGGGGGGGAAATATATATATATATATATATATATATATATATATATATAAGCTATTTAGCATTTATAATATAAATGCTAAAAATGTATCTTCTTCTACCGAGCACCCATAGCTCAGTGGTAGAATCGCTGACTGACGCCATTTCGGTCAGGTTTTAATCCTGGGTTAAAAAGCAATCGAAGTCTAACTCTACTGCTAAGCTGTGATACAGCGAAACAAATCTGTCTGGATGACTACATTTTATATATATATATATATATATATATATATATATATATATAAATAAATAAAATATAGAACACTTTGGTATATTATCCAGGTAAATTTCGATAAAGACAAACTCCAAAGAACTCAATGTTAAATTCATTTATTTAACAGTAATATAAATTTAGAAAAGTTTTGATATACTATAATTTCAATGGGTAATACATATTTCACTGCACAATGATGAGCCGCCAGGTCATAATTGTGCGGTGAAATATGTATTACCCATTGAAATTTTAGTATATAAAAAACTGTTTTTTTATTTATTTTTATATATATATATATATATATATATATATATATATATATTATAAAAACCCCATATGTACAATTTTTTTTTTCTGTGGGGGAGGGGAATAACAATTTAAAAAAACCAATAATTATTTACATGCAAAATAACTATATACAAGAAACTAAACAAAATAGTGTTAGTAATGAATCCCCACCCACAAATCCTTACTTGTGATAGATATATCCGTTAACTGGACGAAATCAATGTGGGACTATAAACATATGAACCAATCATTCATCCAAACACTCATGCAAACATACACACATCCAAACACAAATATGAAAATCACACCTGAATTACGGAAGGTGATCCACACCCACCAGGGAACTGACATATCTGAACACCTAAACAGAGGGAAGGGAGGGAGAATTAAAGAAAGTAGGGACAGAAATAAAACGGACCGATGACCATACAAACCCTAGCTAAGTAAATCAGAAAAGAAAGCTAAAAAACCAAAATCAGGCCTAGTCTAAAACTGGGCTGGGGTGCCAATGTTCAGCACAGAGAGAACAATATCCTAATGCCTAACCGGCATCGAAATGCCACTCCAAATCGGCTCTTCTCACTTGGCACAAACGCGCAAGATTCACCCACCTTTTGTCGAACTCTGATGGGGGGGGGGAGCCACCTCCTTTCTGTCCTTATCTTTACTTTAAGCTGATGCTTAAAGAACAAGATCAGTTGGGAAGAGGTGAACTTCTTGTCCCCATAGACTTCCTTCTGATGTGTCGTCCATATCACGACTCCCATAACACTTAGCAAGCGTAAGAACACATAGTGGTCAGCCTTTGTCAATGGTGGCACCACATTGTTACAGACAGAACTGGCCTCGAGGGCAAAGTACTTTCTGCGAACCATGATGCCTTCAACAAACTGGTACAGCAGTACTACGACTCTGCACTGAAAGAAGGTGTGATCCATAGTCTCCGCCTCCTCAGTACAGCGCATGCAGTTTGGAGTCTTCTCCAAGCCCGCTGAGCAAAGCCTTTTGCCGACCCAGAGGGCCCTTTGGATCACTAGCCAGGTGAGGGATGTTTCATCGTTAGAGAGACATTTCAACCTGGGCACCCAAAACCATATTGAGTGAGCCTCCCACTTCGTAAGACCGAGCTCGCCAATCAAATCATCCTGAACGAATCCCCTGACTAACACATGATATAATGCCTTACGTGACAATGCCCGGGCATCGGAGAGGCCTTCCGTTGTCCACAGGAGTTGTTTCAGAGCTATACAACATTTATGATGGAAGGGGCACTCACATTGGAGTAAACAGGAGTAGATAGACTTTAATTGAAGTAAATAAACTAAACTATCGCCCGGTTCACACTCCACCCATGTGAAGAGGCTCATTCCTTGTTCCCTGTTTAGGATGTGGTTTCCAGCTTTCTCTTTTCCAATCTTTTCACTCTTACGTAGCCCCCTGCGCATCAGTGGTGTTACCACCTTGCTCGGGGTGATATGATTAAAAAAAAAAAATGTATATATATTAGTCATCCATATACAAGCCTGTTTTGCTGTATCACAGCTCATCAGTGTGGCTATGGCTAAACATCCACTTGTTTCTGGCCGGGATCGAGACTTGACCGATTTGGTATCAAATGGAGTCCCTACTCTCTAAGTAGTGCATGGAATGAGAGAGGGGAAATTTTAGTGAGTTATATATGTGATGTATACACACACCAATCACTGGGAGAACTCAATTCATTACTGAAGAGTAACGCATATGTCACTGAATCTGTAGCAAAAAAAATAAAATTTTTTTTTTTTTTAAAATAGAAAATCTGTTAAATAAAAGTGGAAATGATTTTTAAATATGAATATAGTGATTAATTTTAATGGGAATTCAGATATTCGGCAAATGAATCAAAGAGGTTGTGGACTTTTAATGGGCCTTTGTCAGCTGGAGAACATTTTTATTATGTGTCTAAATTTTCATTAAAAAGGCTTTTTGCTTTGCATTTATTTTATTTTTTAAAGGTTTCCATCTTGTGTTCTTATATATTTCTCATTGAAAAGTAGAGATGAGAAACTGGTAGGAAAAAAGTGCAGTTGTACTTCTCATTGTTCATAAAATCAAACAATTTTTTTCTTTGTAGAAGTTATCAATTATAAAGATTTTTTTTTTTTTCCATTGTAAAGAAGTTTCAAAAAAATATTTTTGAGATGTATATGTGGTGTATAATTATTTTATATGTAAATGCAAATGAAAGGTTAAGAAAGGGATCTCTGATCTATGAGTAAACTGTTTGTTATAAATCCTGTAAATTGAGTGATATGAACAATGTTATATGGATAATACTGTTAATCTTACACTTCTCATCTGACTTGGTTATAAAAATACAATCCTTGATCAGAAGGATCAAACTTAAGTTGCTAAGAAATTTGATCTTTTCTCATATTTGTTACTATTTATAAATCAAGTGGTTAATTCTCAAGGAAATATTAAGCATTTGCCTGCCTTGTCTTGTAGGGTAAGTAGGATTATGAAAATAAAAGCCAGTAGTTCTAGTAAGACTAAATAAATTCATGGCTTCAGTTCAGTAAAGGTACACAACTTCCTACAAGAATGGCTTGCATAATTCATATATCACATTGACTTTTCATACGGGCGTTGAGACTGTTTTCATAGATTTATTGTGCAGCCTTATTTATCAGCTAAAATAAGGTTCATTATTAAGTCTTGTATCCATTTTCTTGTCCTTCCCTTTATTTTTACTAGAATTTATTTACAACATGCTAATCCATGCTGAAATCCTCACCAGATTGTTGAAGTTATCAGTTTTGTCAAAATTTACAAACTGCATTTTATTCAATCGATGAAATTTGAGTAAGTTGATTTGTTTGGAAAAAAAACTTTGAGAAAAAAAACCTTACTTCGGTTTAATAATTTCTTAATATAATTTTTAGGACTTCATGATAACAATACTTTTCAAGAAAATTTATTTTTTTTCCTTTTTAATAGCAAAGAATAAATTCTTGGCATTTCTTACTCTTGAGCGTGCAAAGTATAGTTTTTATTATTTTAACTAAAGCAATTCATTCTATGGTTGTTGAATGATATGAATAGGGAGCCCTCTCTATTACAATAAAGACCCTTGTGTATTTATTTGTGTGTGAGATATTTCCCTCCTGTTATGTTCATGGAGAGAGACAATAGCAAGGCATCATTGGCTCAGTTCATTCTCTCTACTACCAGTTGCCACATGTTTACTCTTTAACAATAGCTTATTTTATTTTTTGCAATAATTATATCGTTGAGTAGTAAATAATATATATATGCTCTCTATTATATTGTATATATTGTAATTTTGTTATTACAATGATTTATAAGAGCATTATATCACCACACAAAAATATTCATGTTTCAGAACAATACTGTTCTTCAGGTGGTATTTTAAAAATAAATGTTGAAAATGATTTATTTTAAACAAATATAAGATGAATTCATGGTTATTCAGAAAATTAAGGAGGGGCAATATGCTTGTGGATGTGTTAATTCTTTCACTTTCTTATATCTATATACATATCCATGCACTATCTATTAAGCATCTTACATTAAGACATAAGTATAAAGTGTGACAGGAGGGAAATTATATTTCCCTCCTGTCATGTTCAGGGTGTGGGTTTGGATGAATGGATTTTTCTTTTACTTTTTTTTTTATGCTTATGTCCTGATGAAAGATGCTTAATAGATTATGTATGTATGTATGTGTATATATATATATATATATATATATATATATGAGAGGGTCATTCAATAAATAAGGTGAATTTTTCTGTATAAAGACTTCTAATACAGATAGAAGCTTATGCTTTTTATTTTTTTTTTATTTTTCAATTATGATAAATTTTTTATTTTATTTTAGAAAAGTGAAGATGTCTTCTAGTTTTGTATTCGAAAATGTATTGCTGGTAATAATTTTTTTTTCCTTCAAAAATGTATGTTTTTCTATAAAAGTCTATTTTTTATACTTTCATAGTGTTTTGACCCCAGTTTGGGGGTGAACTATTTGCCTATAGCTGAGACCCTAACAGGTGCTACTACTTTGGGTCAGGGTGTACCTGGGAACAACAGTAATTAAGAGGTAGTTCCATGCTCCTCACAACCCCTCAATCAAAAGCTTTGCTGCCAGATGCTCTCTGTGTGTGTGTGTATGTATATATAGTGATGATGCTTAGTGCCAAGATTGTGTGTGTGTGTGTGTGTTTTTTTTTGTTTTTTGTTTTTTCACACTGGTAGATAGACATTTTTTTGGCAAGCAGGTTTTGGTCACAAAGTCCTCGATATCAAGATAGCGTTAATGGAATTGATCTGGAGATTTGTCACTTAACTGAGCAGAGTTATGTCAACTTTGAAGTTCCATAAAGGCATTGTAAGGTCTTCACTCTTTAGGGATTTTGTTTCTTCTGTTCACAATAATGCTTTCCTGAAACTTTGAAGTTTCTGCTTAGTTTAGTGTCAAACTTCTCCATCTTAATTCTCTCTCACTTATATATATTTTATTTTTATTTTTTTTAAGCTATGCTATGTTTATGGATGTGCCTTGTGGTGCAGTGGATATTGGCTTGGAACGAGAAGTCTGGGAGCTGAGTTCAAATTCCAGTTGAATTCCTTACATTCACTTACGCACAAGCACCTTTGGGAAAGGTATTAATCTCTTTTCCCTCCAGTTATGGGTTAAATAACAGGGCATATTGGGTTCTCTAGCCTTGGCTGGCAACCAGTCTACTGCAGAAAGTAATGGCAACCTACTGCTGGATAATCTTCTGCCCAGTCAGTCATGTCTCTTTTGAGACATGATCATCCAAAGTGTGTATCACATATGGCACTTGACTAGATTTATGGGTAAAAGTGCTCAATATCGGAGAGTGTATGTAAATATGAAAGTAGCCACTTAGTTCAGCATAAAGTGGTGATTGTGTGTTTGAATGCAATCTTCAGGCCATATCCTAAATTTTGCATTTTAGCATGACACAATGTTGACATTTGTTCACCACAGTGTGTGTGTGTGCATATATATATATATATATATATATATATATATATATACACACACACACACACACAATGTGGGAAAACTACTGATTCTTTTATATTTGTTAGGACTGTTTTCCCATTCATAAAGTTTGTAGATATTTGCACCTGTTCATGTACTTTTAAGACAGCAGTCTATATGTGTTTAGTTTTCTCTCTCTCTCTCTCTCTCTATATATATATATATATATATATATATATAGCAAAGTTAAGACTGTTCACTTTTATCCTATTTGTTACTACAGAATGCTTGATATTCCTATCTAAATATTTATCACTTACTTCATTGTTCCCCAAGGTCAATCTAATTAAAATAAGATTTGCATTGTGTTTGCTGCATTATGGTAAAAAAAAATTGTGTTTCTGAGATGCTCATTTCTGTGAGTTATGATTGGCTGATTTAACTTCCTTCCTTCTCGAATCCACCACTGAAATTGTAAATTGATTTTTATATTTTAAACTTCAATTTTCTAATTACCATATTTGACAGCATAGATACATGGGGTAAATTAGACACACTTATTTCATCAGGCCATATTAAAGAAAACAAGAAAAAGATTTTAGTGTATCAAGCATGTAGCATTTAAAATAAGCAATCAATATATCAAAAAATGTTACTTTTTTTTATTGCCTAAAACCTAACTTTTATATAAAAAGCAAATTAGCACTACAGCTGAAATCTAAACTTATTTATGAATGGAACTTTGTGTGTGTGTCCATTACCTATAGACTCTGAAACGGCTGAACTGATTTTCTTGAAAATTTACACAGTTGTACTATAAGAGTCTGTGAGTGTTCTTAGCTAGGTTTTGTGTCGAGGTACCCCCGATAAATATCGATAATCGAAAAAATCGGGCTATAGAATGAGTGGTCCGATTTTAATCAAATTTCATACTCATAGACAAAGACATAAGAAACGATATTCAGAAGTTTCAAGGTTGCAGTTCTTACAATAGTGCAGAAAATCGATTTTATATATAAAGGTAAGATGTTTGTGTGTGTCTGTTTATCTGCCTGTATGTCTGTTTTTTTTTTTTTTTTTTTTTTTTTTTTTTTTTTTTTTTTTTTTTTTTTTCAGCCCCTTTTATTTTAGTTTTTGCTTCGGGTTTGGCTCTAAGTAGGTATAATTGTAGTTCTTAGTCTTGGCTATGATACCATTCACTCAGAGGACTTTTTAGCCTTTAAAATTCAGTTTACGATGAAAAAAACGTATTTGATATCTATACCAGGAAATCAAAATTTGACTTGCATCCATTCATTTTTCTTTCAGTCTTTGGTTTTGCTTGAACTGGAAACAACTATTGCTTTTTAGTCTTTCGTGTCAACATCCAAAGAGTCTGAGCTCCAGGACCATGGATTAGTTTTAAAGCTTTCATTAGACCCGAGCAACGCCGAGCTATACTGCTAGTCACAACATAAATACATTCAGCCCTTCATCAATTATTGGCTGCTTTATATGACAGACCCATTTCTTTGTAGCTTTAAAGTTATGTTTACCCAGTCAGTGTTTACGGCATTTTCTTTCAGTTAGATCTCTTTTGTAGTTTCCTGTTGGTTAATGGTGGGAGTGTGATGAGATATATTTAGGTCTGGTGGATCAGCTGGCACCAACAAATGTTGCCAGTACTTTATCATGATTATTCTATTATTGACACCTCAACAATTTTGGGGTAAATAATGAGCTAAGGTCTGTTGGAAGTGTGCTTGAGGTATAGATTTAACCTCCAAGAGACCTCAGTTTTGTATATAAGATATATTTTTATTTATTTATTGGTCTTATGTCATTAAATATGCTTATATAAATGTATATTTTCTTTTTCTCTTGACATCAGCCAGATATTATTAAATTGATATTAAATATCCCTAAATATATAGTTAATTGGTGGTAGCAACACTAGAAAATCATTTTTATTTCTCTCCTTCTCCCCAAGAGATCTAAACCTCGTCCAAAAACAATATTATTAAACCAACTTCCTTTCAACATAGTCAATCGATCCTAAATGATTTAATTCTTGAAAGAAACCAGATTTTATATGAAAACATATTCCCCAAATCCAATTTTTTTTTTAAAATGCTACTCATGAAACTTCCTACCAAAATCATGACTTAACCCCCAAAATGTTTTTTTTTTCTCTAATATTCCAAACTTAGATTTCTAAGACTAAATAATTTGAGTATGACATGACTAACTTAACAGTTGATATACTGCTAAACCAAACAAAGCCTTATTCTAATTAAATTTTACTTTTGAAATTATTTATAAAAAAAAAATTAATAAATATACATCTGTGGCGGTCATTTGATCCTTAGCTGACTGGATAAAAAAAAAAAAAAATTTTGAATTTCATCTGCTTTATTATGAAAAATAAAATGAGAAAATCCTGTTGTGCATTCCCAAAGGGAAAGAATTGAAAATAGTGCCATGGCCAGAAATGAAAACAATAATCCTATTTAAGTTTTGTAGCTAACAGTTAATTTACAAGTGTCAGTATGAAAACTACTAAGTCAATACTTGGAAATAATGAATAAAGTTCTTCAAAGTTTTCTTCAAGAAAAAAAAGCACTTAAAACAATTATCATTATGAAGCTTTTATTTTGATACTACTGTACAAGCAAGTATTCTCTTATTAGAAAAATAAGTTAGATTTTTGGTCATTTGATATCAAGAAAGCTGCAGTCTGTTGTCAATTTGAACCATTATAAATAATCCCAGTGAAGTGAAAACTACTATCAGCTGGTTTGCATTATTCTTAACCTGACAATCCTTATGACGGATCACTAATCCATCATGACTAATTCCTCTTAATCCACATATTATGTCTGTCTTTAACAACTGCATTTGAGGTTTTGAAGGTCATTAAGTTGGAAGGTCTATTTCCAATATTAGATTGTTTAGTCTTGTTTTTACAGTATTGAGGGCTGGGCTGGGCTGGGCTGCTGTCATTGTCGCTGGTCTTGAAAAGTTTTATGTAGGGACTAGCTGATGTTTGATGTTGTTACTTCTGACTGATTTTAAGCAAAAGTGAAGACATTTTTTTGTGTAGATTATAAAGATAAAACTGGATGCTCACTTTTGGTTTTGAGTTCTACTTTATTATCTTGAAACTGCATTTTGAGATTTTGAGGTAAGAATAAGTGAAGAAAGATATGCTAATTAATATATTCTATTTGAGGAATAAGGGAAGGTTCTTCCCCACATCTTTAAAGGTTAGCCATTATGATAAACTATTTTTTTTTTTTTTTTTTTCTTGGTTCTGTTAGAAAGAGAGGGAGTACTACTTTGACTATGGTGTGTCTTCAAATAAGACTGACTGAGTATCTAAAATGTTAGTAAAGTGAATTAACTTTTAGTGTCTGGTAGAATTCTTCCTTTGCAAACTACAGTGACAGTACATTTCTACTAGTTTCTCTAGGCCAGTGGTCCATGCAGAAATATCAGATGCTTCACTTTACCAAATAGTTAAACTTCACCAATTGTAGCGCCATTATACAATATACATATCACCGCTTCCTTTGTTAATTGTTGCCTGGCCGAGTGTACAGTTTTTTTTTTTTTTTTTTTTTTTTTTTTTTAAAAAAATCTTTTTTGACAATCCAAAAGCAATAAGTTTTTTGTTTGATTTTTCCATTCTGTATCATATTATTGCTTTTAAGTAATGTTAAAAATTTGTTTATACCATAGCTCACATAACCTGTTTCCATTTATTTCATGATAATGGAGAAAATTTCTATCCTCAGCCATGTTGGAATTTTCACTATTCTTAAAAATACAAAAGACATTTATCTAGCTAGCTGGCAAGTCAGTGGGGAAGGTGTTTGAGCTTACTGGATTATATCTGTAATCCCAACTTAAGTCTAGGTTCAAATCCAGTTGACTCTGCTAATTCTTTTTGGTGACAGTGGTCTAAACATTGTTCAAGAAGTCAAAGAAAAAAAAAATGTACTTTCCAGTACAATATTCTGGTTAAAACAATTGGCTGATGATAGTTGTACAAATTTACTTTAACTACTGAAGTCTATTACCAGATGGACTCTGACAATTTTCTTACTGTTCACTGGTTTTTGTATAGATTTTCTGTTACTCCAGTGACTTTATGTAGAAGTTTCCAGTTTGATGAAAAAAAAAAATATTAATTTGACACGAGATCAGTTTTTCAGTGTAGTCTATTATAATACACACATGTATACAAATCAGTATAGCATGAGAAAAGCATTTACATTACACAACTGTTACGTTTAATCCTGGGCAAGCCCCCATTTATGTTATGGGTTAATTGTAACATCAGAAAAATAAAAATGATTGCGCAAAACTGAGTTAAAATACAGACAAATATTTAATTCACAAAACATTAGATAAAAATATTTATGAATATACATTACAGTTTTGGCATTCACATCAAGAGACATAGTTTATTGCTGTCTGGCAAAGTGTTACGGGGGGGGGGGAGAAAGAAAAGGTGAGGCAAAGTGTTACGGGGGGGGAGAAAGAAAAGGTGAGGCAAAGTGTTACGGGGAGAGAGAAAGAAAAGGTGAGGCAAAGTGTTAAATATCTTTCCTGTTAAGTTGGCAGGGAAGTTAAGTGCTATAGTTTTTGGAGATCCTTAAATGTGTACATAAAGACTAATTATTGGCTTGGTCAATAAAAAAATTAAAATATGTGTTCACCCAGATAGTTCCATGAGATTCTCTTTCAAGGTTTTAGTTGTTCTGACTTTGCAAAATTCATTTAGCTGGATCTCGATTCTAGAATTTTTATCGGGGTTGATATGACAACAAAATCATTAACAGCTCTTTAAAGTTTTTGTTTGTCGTCTATTAGATAGATTCTTTTGGCTGGAATATAATTCCTGAATTGAAACCGGTGATGTGGTCAGCACATCCTTTTATCAACTGTTTCAAGTTTTAATTTTTTGTCGTCGCCTTAAGGATTCTTACGGCCGGATATACATCCTGAATTTATTCCGGAGCTGCAGAGATCAACTCATCCTCCTACCAACCCTATTTTTATAGGGGATAACACCTAATTTGCATACTTCTAGAACCTCTTAAAACTCTCTAGAACATTCTACAAACTTCCAAAATGTTCTATTCCTAATTTCTCTATTTTTACGCTACTTCAGGAATTAAAACTTTTTTTTTTTTTATTTTGGAAGAACACTTCGGACTCAATAGAATCCAATTACTATAACTTTTTATACATTAATATTCTTATTTTTGTATATAAATGCATTCTCGTAACACAACAAATATACATTTTTTTAACAATCTCCTTGTTTGTCAATGCACTTAATTTACTTCATTGTATTAATTGCATAAATCCAAATTCACTTCATGTTTTCAGACTAGCGATTTATTTAGCCACCCCTCATGCATATTTTATGTTTTTTTTTTTTTTTTTTTTTTCTTCTTTTATCTGTTATTGTGCGTTGTGGTGCAGTGGATATCAGCTTGGAACAAGAAATCAGGGAGCAGAGTTCTAATTCCAGTTGAATTCCTTGCATTCACTTACATGCAAATACCCTTGGGAAAGGTATTAATACATTTCTTCCCTCCAGTTATGGGTTAAATAACAGGAGAGATTGGGTTCTATAACCTTGGCTGGCAACCAGTCTACCACAGAAAGTAACAACAACCGACTGCTGGATAATCTTCTACCCAGTCAGTCATGTTTTTTGAGACATGTTCTTCTAAAGCGTGTATCATGTATGGCATTTAACTGACTGACTGACTAATCCTAAATGTAACTTTTTTTTTCTTGGACTTGAAACCTTACAATTAACTGCTTGCAGTACATTTTGTCCCTGTATTTCCTATAAGTGTAATTCTATATGTTGCAAATTTTCCTCTTAAAAGTCCGCATCAGTCATTGTTGAGTTATTTCTAGTTTTGTTTTTAAGCTTAATAGTCTATTGATTTGCTTCATTACTTATCACTTTGTTGCTTTTAAATATTTGTCACTGTTACTATTTATCTTGGGAATAAAAAAGAAATTACTGTAGATGTCTGCTTGATTTGTATTGTTAAAGCTTTTGGAGTTTCATAGTCTAATTGGTGCCAGTATAGTATTTGGCCCATCTTAAAAAGGTATAATAAATGTCTGGTAAGGGTTAGGGAAAATAATTAATTTCAATAAATATGCTCTTACTGAGGTAGGACACCTTCAAACCTGGTAGACCACACACTATTCTGGCATTGTCTAATCTTATTTGCTGACAAAATGAGAAAAGATGAAACTTGAGTGAACTATTAGTATTGAATGTGATGCACAATGCATATAGCATGCTATTAAGTTTAATCTTTTCTTTTTCTAATCTTAAACTTGGCTCTCAGGTTTGTATCTTTACTTTGCTTCTTAGAAGAATACATTATAATAATGCAGAAAAAGTAAAGTATATCTCAGCTTCTAACCATTCAGAATAAAAAAAAAAAATGTAACCTCTGAAAACTTTCAATGCATTTTATTCTTTAAAGTATTGTAAAATTTCTAATGCTGCCCCCCCCCCCCAAAATGAAAATTATCATATTCAAAAGTGATATGGAGAATGAGAAACTGACTTTGTATGCAATTTCATGTGTATGTCAGAAAAATATTTTTTATGGCATATTTAAACTTGATTTCCTCTTGACAATTTCTTTTTAACGGGAAATGCAAGAAAAATATAAAATGCTTAATCCCTATAGCTTGTCATTTGTCTGCAATAAAACACGTATAAAAAAAAATTGCTGCCCAAATTAAATATCTCTCTCTCTATCTCTCTCTCTCTCTATCTCTCTCTATCTATCTCTCTCTCTCTCTCTATCTATCTCTCTCTCTCTCTCTATCTATCTCTCTCTCTCTATCTATCTCTCTATCTATCTCTATCTATCTCTATCACTCTCTATCTCTATCACTCTCTATCTCTATCACTCTCTATCTCTATCACTCTCTATCTCTAT
>JBBBDQ010000592.1:6822500-6935000 GCA_037127315.1 Ascarosepion bandense | reverse complement strand
ATGCAATGAATTCAACTGGAATTTGAATACAGTTCTTCGATTTGATCCAAGTTGATATCCAATGCCCTAAAACATACATAATCGAAACCAAAATGGTGGTGCCCATGAGAAATTGTGCTCAGACTCTTTATAGCAACTTATTTCCAATCAATTGCAATTTCTTATTTTCTCCAAAAACAAGCCAGCATAGCCAGGCAATAATGCTATAAAAAACAGCATTGAAAGTGCTAAAAACTGACTAAACATTATGATGTCAGAAAACTGAATATTATATGATTATATCAAAATCTGCAGGACGTACTAAAACTTATTGCTTTACTTTTTTGATATTTTTTTAAACTATTTTTATGTGTAATCATGAAAAATTTTTAATATAGAAGAAACAAGTTAAATGCCAATAATTATTACATAAATGATTGTCAATAGGACACACCTTGGGCATGTGTAATACACACATCAAAATAATGAAGAAAAAAAATGCAAATTTGACCCACCTACTTCTTTACTTGGTTTTCATTGTAAAGCTTGGATAGATGGAAATAAAATATAAAAACGTAAATCAATAAGTACTTATGTTAGCTCTTCCTTTAGCAAACAGAGTATGACCTACATTAAAGCAATTAAAACTTGAGGCAAATTTTTTATAGTATTAAAAATATCAACCTATTCTAACATTAAAATTGGGCTTACCAAAGTTTTAATTTTTTTTTATATATTATTTCCCAATTAAAGAGCTTTCTAGAACTTTACAAAGGTGTGTAGTTTGTGTGGTATATAAGTATTATCATATGTTATAAGCAGGACTCACAGGATAATGCAATCATTAGAGGCATATTATGGACTGTTTTTTGATTTGAATTATTTTAGTATTAGTATTCCTGAAGTTATGATCATTATAAATTGTAGAGCAAATATTCTTTTTTTTTAAATTTATAATTTAGGTTTTTACCAGAACCCAAAACTAGAATAGGAAACTAAAATTGAGGGAGAAAGACAAAGCATTATTAATTCGGGGGTGCAATTCATATTAATTGTACATTGAAGGGGACATCACTAGTTTGTTGATATTGGGGATGAAACGTTATGTGTGTGACACTTTTCAGGATGGAAACAGATACTACATTGATTCTAAGCAGAAGTGCCAACTTATATTTAAATAAATGATATTGAGAAAGTAATATGGTAGTGTGTGTGTGTGTGTGTGTGTGTGTGTATATACATTACGTTCAGTTGACAAAGTTTATCTAATTTTCTATTGTATAAAATGACATGCAGAAAGATAAAAATCATATATATTACATATAAAAAAAAATTCCAATTTTCCAAGATCGTATAGCCATTTCAACAGGTGAAAGTAAACCCCATTTTGTTGGCTTTCATAATCATTATAATAAATTACAATTATTTGTTAGTGTGTTGTGAATGGCCATACGATCTCAGAACATTTTAATTGTTTTTATATGTAATATATAAATTGGTTCTGTAAATAAATAATTCTAATTACATTGAGCCCGCTGGTCGGATCAGGTTTAATATTTAATTTTTGATAATTAATATTAATAGGAACTCCTTAGTATAGATATCTTAGATTATCCAACCTTATGAATTATATCTTTGTTTGAGATAAACCTTCCTCGAAAACTATCGAATGAAGGAAAAAAATGTTAGTAAAAAAAATAAAAAAAAAGGGAAGAGCTTAGGGGATGAAAGTCAAAAGTGTTTGAACCAAAATCAGCATGAATCTCAAAGAGAAAACCCAACACAAGTAATCATCTAACAGAAAGCACTCAATAGAACCTAATGAGCCAGATGAACTTACCTAGGTTTCATCTAAACGGATCACCAGGGAAAGCCAGCTTTCCCTGATGATCCGCTTAGGTAAAACCTAGGTAAGCTCATCTGGCTCATTAGGTATATATATATATGTGTGTGTGATAGTGATAGAGATAGTGATAGTGATAGAGATAGTGATAGAGATAGATAGTGATAGAGAGATAGATAGTGATAGAGAGATAGATAGTGATAGAGAGATAGATAGTGATAGAGAGATAGATAGTGATAGAGAGATAGATAGTGATAGAGAGATAGATAGTGATAGAGAGAGATAGATAGTGATAGAGAGATAGATAGTGATAGAGAGATAGATAGTGATAGAGAGATAGATAGTGATAGAGAGATAGATAGTGATAGAGATAGTGATAGAGATAGATAGAGATAGATAGTGATAGAGATAGATAGTGATAGAGATAGATAGTGATAGAGATAGATAGTGATAGAGATAGATAGTGATAGAGATAGATAGTGATAGATAGTGATAGAGATAGATAGTGATAGAGATAGATAGTGATAGATAGTGATAGAGATAGATAGTGATAGATAGTGATAGAGATAGATAGTGATAGAGATAGATAGTGATAGAGATAGATAGTGATAGAGATAGATAGTGATAGAGATAGATAGTGATAGAGATAGATAGTGATAGAGATAGATAGTGATAGAGATAGATAGTGATAGAGATAGATAGTGATAGAGATAGATAGTGATAGAGATAGATAGTGATAGAGATAGATAGTGATAGAGATAGATAGTGATAGAGATAGATAGTGATAGAGATAGATAGTGATAGAGATAGATAGTGATAGAGATAGATAGTGATAGAGATAGATAGTGATAGAGATAGATAGTGATAGAGATAGATAGTGATAGAGATAGATAGTGATAGAGATAGATAGTGATAGAGATAGATAGTGATAGAGATAGATAGTGATAGAGATAGATAGTGATAGAGATAGATAGTGATAGAGATAGATAGTGATAGAGATAGATAGTGATAGAGATAGATAGTGATAGAGATAGATAGTGATAGAGATAGATAGTGATAGAGATAGATAGTGATAGAGATAGATAGTGATAGAGATAGATAGTGATAGAGATAGATAGTGATAGAGATAGATAGTGATAGAGATAGATAGTGATAGAGATAGATAGTGATAGAGATAGATAGTGATAGAGATAGATAGTGATAGAGATAGATAGTGATAGAGATAGATAGTGATAGAGATAGATAAAGATAGAGATAGATAGTGATAGATAGATAGTGATTTTTCACAAAATACTTTTCACTATTCTTTGGTTATGTTATTTTAAATACTTTGTTTTAATATTTGTTTTTAAAAAGCATTTTTATTTTTTAACTTGTAAAATTTTTTTTTATTTGAATAAATGAATTTATTTCTTCATGCTCAACAATTTTTGTTAAATTAAGTTTGATTTTTATTTCATAACATTTAAATTTCAAATTTTGCTAAGTGTGCCATGATATTTTCAGTTGCTCTTAGGTGTGCTGTTGACTAAAAAGGTTGAAAAACACTGTTATGGCCTTTGAAAAAAAAAAAATGTTTGATTCCGTTTCTAAAATTCTCACCTCTTCTGTCTTGAGAGTAAGTACGTTGCTGAGTGCCATTTAGATTGTATATTGAAATTGTTGTTTATGCTTTCCAAAAATTATAAGATGAAACATTATGGATTGATTTATATGCATTACACCAAAATTATTTGCGGGGACACCCTCCAAGTCAGTATTGTGAAGTTATCACAACTGGTACCCTTTTGGTGGATTGAATTTTCTCCTTGTTATTTTATGTAACTGATTGAACACATTGATTTTTGAATGGCAGTCCTTAGCACATTTCATTTGGAGCTTGATGCCTACAGCTTGCTTTTCTTTATATCTCTCTCTCTCTCTCTATATATATATATATATATATAGAGAGAGAGAGAGAGAGAATAGTGTTGCCCCCAAGCAAAGCATTTTACTGCCACTGTTGTTCAGGGGGTTACATAGGAGGAAAGTTATGAGGAAGAGTGACAGGTTACAGGGGGGTGTCAGGAAGAGGGTAAGGGAAGGATGAGAGCAGTTTATTTTTCTCTTCTCTTTTGCCTGATCACAGTCAGGTTCATTTCACCTCTGCAATGGGGATGCCTGCACATGCAAACTATTGCCGAGTACAGCACTCTATAGCTATCTTTTCCTAACTGTCCACTCTGGTCTTCAGTTCACATTTGCAGACCCCTCATATCAAAGAAGTGAAAATCCATAAAGTTGGGACCTCGTAATGAGTTTTTGTACAGGGTGTCTTGATGGTTGTGGATGTACAATGTCTGTTTCGCACATACTTCCTGTAGAAATTCCAAGGTTCCTCTTGGCACATGTAAAAGAGTACTAATAAAACCACATCTTGTGGTTGGGGTATTGGTCATCATGTCTTTCCACAATTTCCTGTCCTTTGTAGCTCTTAATAAAATTTGGTGTTTTTGTTATCTCTCCTCAATTCAAACTCGCTATTCTATTTATTCAAACTCGCTATATCGGTTATGCATTGTTTTCCTCTGTCTCTCCTGCCCTGGGAGTGTCAAATTTTCCAGGACCTCTTTTCTCATTATCTACTCTATAAATTTTAATTCTCTCTTCCTGATAAGTATAAGTGTCCTTTGTTTCTATTTTTTTCTAAAACTTTGTTGTTGCTAACATGTTTATTTCGTGCTATTCTCAGCATCCTTTTTTAGGACCACAATTAGGCAACAATTTAATTCCCAGAATGTCTCTGTGAAATTTAAGTTTTCATACCTGGTGACTCTTGGCTGCTGTCACCTTCAAAGTACTTGCATTTGCATTTATTTGTGTTTTTGATGAACTATTTCTTGTCATTATGCATGTCTTTGTTTCTTGAACTGTGCCACTTAAAAGCAAAGATTTCTTCATAGCATGTTTACCATGCACCATTTCAGCAGAACTCCTGTTTCAATTGCACTTCTATCAATGTCCCCCCCCCCACCAAAAAAACCTGATGTTAATAGCTACAATATCCAAGAATTTAAATGTAAAGTCAATAGTCATCTCCTATCTCACTAACCTGCATCCTCTCTCTCTCAGGTTCCTTTATCCGTGCACTCCACTCTCATCAGTATTTTCATCCTTCTCTTACCCACTTTCTGACAACCCTATAATCTGTCACGCTTTCTCATAACTATGTAACCCATTGCAAAACAGTGGCAGTAAAATGTCTTGCTTTGGGCGATATGATTATAAAAAAAAAAAGTAGTTTTATGAAATTTTATAACCAGTCACTCTTTCTCATAACTTTTTTCCTATGTAACCTCCTGCAAAACAGTGGCAGTAAAATGCCTTGCTTGGGGCGATATGATTATATAAAAAAATCCATTACTCCAGATTCTTTTCACTTGTTTTTCACCAACAATTCAACATGAACATGCACAATTTTGTCTACTGCTCAACAACAGACTCATCTGTTTTACATCTCTAGAGAATGGATGCTGGAATATATTCTGGACATGCTTGGCTACAAATTATGAAATTGTCACACATAATGCAAACATCAGATTTTGCAAGTAGGTGTTAAAATGATTTTTTACCAATAGGATCGACTTGGAAGGACTTGGCGATCCAGTGCGAAATTCAAAAAGTCTATATAAATGACCTGGCGTCATGGGAGCGCGCACACACACACACACACACACACACACGCATCTAAAATGTAACTTCCTGACATTGTTCTCTTTCTCCTTATCTATTTCAACAATTACTACTACGAACATTTTGTACAAACTCTACCCTTAACCTCTAAATGTTTCTAATTGAACATTAACTTCTACAACTTATGTTATTCCTCCTTTTAATAAATTTCTATTTTAACTTGAAGAATGTATATTTTATTATTCTACTCTTCTACACTAATCCACACATTCCAACTGACTACCAACATTCTGATGATAATTCTGCATAAAATTTGTAAACTGTAGGGAGTTCGGTTATGTCTGACACAAGGCCGAATCAGAAAAACAGTAACCAGCTCCCTACACTACAGAAGAAAATGGAATTAGTAGTAAAGTCCAATTTATTTATTTTTCTTGTTGTTGAAACTGATTATAGCACTTTTGCAATAACATTCTGAGGGGAGTGTAAAACTGCACTCTCTCTGTTTGTTAGTTACATTAACAAGACTTGTCATAAGCATGTCACAAGAGTGAAGAAATCTATAAATTGTTTTTTAATACTTTTATTTGTCCAAACAGAAACACCTGTTTTATCTATTGCCAGTTTGAAAAGAAATCAATAGCATAAAATTAAACTTTTTAATGTGAAAATTGTTAGTTTATACAGTATTTGATTGAAAATTAATAAAACCCATTTTATGTGACATTAATATTTATTAGGATGTTGTTTGCTGAGTAATCAACCCTAAGGTTTTATTTTTACCAACTAGAACATCTGAATGAATTTTGAATCCTATTTTATCAAAATTCATGCAGTATAAATTTCTATTGTTATTTGTTCACATGTTTGTAATCTTGCAAATGTTTTGAACATGAGACCCGGGTTCAAAAAATCCCATCCTGATAGAAGTGTCAAAAAGGTAACCTTGATAATATCAACCCGGAGAGACATTCCTGATATGAAGTGCTTTTGAGAACAGGCTGAAAAAAAATCATACTTTGAGTGTGAAATTGGGTGGACAAAAGTATTTAGGTGTTAGTTGTGCTGAGGATGTGCGCAGAAAGCAATGGCAACCTACTGCGTGATAATCTTCTGCCCAGTCAGTCATGTCTTTGTCGAGACATGATCGCCCAAGTGTGTATCACGTATGGCACTTAACTGACTGAGTTGTGCTGATATGAAGTCATGCTTGGACACACTGGCTTCGTTCAGCTACTGACCATATCAGATTGTGCTCCTTGCTAGTATACTTCAGTATAAACTGAGGGTTGTTGAAACAGATGTACAACAGGGATTATCTGACCCCCTTAGTTGATGTATATTATCCTGTATTTCGAACTGTTCATTTTATTTAAAGTTACTCTAAATAGAGTGCATGTATATTTATACTCATGATGGATATTGCTGAAGAAAAATAGATTTAGCTAATTTGAACTAAATTTGAGCCAAGGCAGACTGCTTTTGGCCTGACAAGTCTCAAAATCTATTCTAGATAAGTTGAATATTGTTTTTCTCTTTTTCATTAGGATGAGTGTATATCTGCAATTGTATTCTAATGCGTAGGCAGAAAGGCATGGTCCTAGGGATGACAGTAAACTATATTTGGCATCAAGGTCTTTGATTGGGAGGTTGTGAGGAGCATGGAACCACTTAATTGCTGTTGTTTCCAGGTCCACCCTAACCTGGAGTGAAAGCACCTGTTAGGGTCCCAGCTATGGGCAAATAGTTACCCCCCCCCCACCAAAAAAAAAACAGGGTCAAAGCACTATGAGAGTATAAAAACAGACTTTTATAGAAAAATATACATTTTTGATTGAAAATTATTACCAGCAATACATTTTTGAATACAAAACTAGATATTTTCGATTCACTAAAAAAAAAAATCAGAATTTCGCTAAATCAACCTTCTCACTATAACTGAACATTTAAAAAAATACCTTAAAATCCCACCATTTTGGCATTAAATAACCGACAGAGGTTGATATGCTGTTAAAACAAATTCAGAAAGGCATTGTACATTTTTTTTGTGCGTGCCTTTTTCTGCTCACTCATTGCAGAAGGAAGCTATCAGAATCAAACACTTTCTTTCACTGAGACATTTAAATTTTTCTGCTTCTTGTTTTTTGTATGATTTTTTTTTTTTACGTCTATTGTTAACTATTTACTGTACAAGTAGATTTTTTGTGAAAGAAGAGATAATGTACAAGTTCCTGCATTTTTTTTAAAGAAAAGAGTTCAGGCTGTCATTCACACTTTAAAAAAAACTAAACAAAAAAAAAAGGGATGTAGATTTCAAACACGAGTATTCATTTAAAATAACATTTAAAGTAATAAAATTTGTATAAATAAATTTGTATCTTTGAATAAGACACTGGTATTCAGAACTTAAAACAGTTACTTGGTTACTTATTTCAGCACATCTTTTAATTGCAATTATTGCCACTTGATGCAAACAATAGTCAATACATGATTTAAACAAATTAGATGTAAACAATCAACAGTACTTTATCTGTTACTTATTAGCATCTAAGACTTTTTACATTTGCAAAAGTAGCAAAGCACTCATTCTAAGTAACTATGTTAATTAGAAAAAGTACTGCATAATTGTTGCATTTTAATAATGAACATTTTACAATGATACAATAAACAGATGACACTTTAGAATAATTTCTTCTAAGGTTGCTAAAATTTTGAACTTGAAGTTATTCAAGAAACTTTTTAACTTACAAATAAAGACATTAGATTTGTCTAAATCACTTAGGATTAAATAATGCAACACTTGTTTCCTCATAAGGATGACATAACAGTAACGGTAAATGTTGATCATGGGGGTTAGGGTGAACAATAAAAAGATTGATTTGTTGTTAGTAATGATAAAAAAAAAACCTAAAGAGGACAGAAAACACATGACTGGTGCTCATTATTCATTTTCTGAGATGATGTGTAATTGAAATGGAAAGTGCAGACAGGAAGAAAAAGTGAATAAAAGCGGCTCATTAATCATGAAATATTTTTTTTTCTCCAACCTTTTTCTGTTTCTGTGTTTGAAATAAATATAGAAATAAAAACTGCTTCTAAAAATCAGTTTTGTAACAGAATCATATTTTGTTTAATAATTTGGTTGTTTTGACTAAAAGAGTGGGACCTTGTTGTCAGTCTAGTTGTTCGAGTAAATTTGGGCACCAGGGAGCTAAGATCTTGCGCTGATTTTTTTTTTTTTTTTTTTTCTAAGCCCAGGTTAGATGTGGCACAAGACTGAAATTAAGTACCCCCCGCCCAAGACCTTACTCGTCTAAGTCGTAATTCAGGAAAGACAAGCTTGCTCCCACGTCTATTGAACAGGTGTAGAAGCTCATCCCTTGTTCCTTGTTTAGGATGTGGTTTCTGGTTTTCTCTTTTCCAATCTTTTCACTTTTCTTCTTTTTCAATTGGAGTAGATAGATTAAACTATTGCCCGGTTCACACTCCACGTCTATTGAACAGGTGTAGAGGCTCATCCCTTGTTCCCTGTTTAGGATGTGGTTTACAGTTTTCTCTCTTCTAATCTTTTTCACACTTACGTAGCCCCCTGCACATCAGTGGCGTTACCGCCTTGCTCGGGGTGATATGATTAAAAAAAACAAAACAAAAAAACAACATTCACACGACGTTGAGCTGCCTAATTTTAAGTTTAAATAAATAAGATTAGACAAGTTTCAATAAATTCCTTGTAAACAAACAGAACAAAAGATATGTGGTTATCAAGCCTTGATCTAATCGAATTTTTATATATAAAAAAAAATTAAACAAACCAGGTTGATAAACTTTTCAGGTTATATATATATTCATCTGTAATAATTTAATAATAATAATATTTGTTTAATCCATTCCAAGCAAGGCAATAATGCCACTAAGAGGCTACTGAAAGTGAAAGGCAAAAACTTTAGAAGGAACCAAAAACCCAATCCTAAGCAAAAAGCTAGTAATAAAATTCTACTCCTGTTCAAAAGAATGGGGTGGCGTGTGAATCCGGTGAGAGGTGAACCCATTTGTTCCAATTGAAAAACAGATAGAATATCTTAGTTTGAGAGAAGAAAACAATGGGTAAATAAGCTTAGTTATTATCAATGATAGCGACTCAGAATGATAAATTGCTGAGCTGAGTTCGAATTCCAGTTGAATTTGTTGTATTCACTTACACATAAATACATGCAAATACCCTTGGGAAAAGTATTAATCCATCTCTTCTCCCTCCAGCTATGGGTTGAATAGCAGAGCAGGTTTGGTTCCAAAGCCTTAGTTGGTAATCATTCTACTGCGGAAATTAATGGCAACCTACTATGAGAAAATCTTCTGTCCATCTTCTGTTATGGATCAAAAAAGACATGGTCGTTCAAGTGTGTATCATGCATAGCACTGAACTGAGAATGAAATAATTGTTAAAAATATTGTGTGGGGAGGAAATGTTGGCAAAAAAAATGAATGTTTAAATCAATGCATTTTCTCAACTATTTTTCACTTTTCCTTACTGTAAAAATAGTAAGAACTTTGTAAAATATTCTTTGACTGCAGATTTTTAGTTCAGTTTATTCATAACAATTCTTGGTCCTGGGCATGACAGTAAACTGCATCTGGCAGCAAGGCCTCTGATTGGATGGTTGTGAGGAGCATAGAATTGCCTCTTAACTGCTGTTGTCCTTGGGTCCACTCTGACTCAGAGTGGTAGCACCTGTTAGGGTCCCAGTGATGGGCAATTCGTTAATCCCCCCAAACTGGTGTCAAAACACTATGAAAGTATAAAAATAAACTTTTATTGAAATATCTACATAAAAATAGACTTTTATAGAAAAATATACATTTTTGAAGGAAAAATATTACCAACAATAAATTTTTGAAGAAAAAAAAAATTCTCGGCAAAACATTTTTGAATACCAAACTAGAAGACATCTTCAGTTTTCTAAAAAAAAAAAAAAAAATTTTCATTAAGATCTGACTAAATCAACCTTCTCACTAACTGAATATTAAAAAAATGCCTTAAAACCCTACCTTTTTGGCATTAATAACCCACAGAGTGATATGCCGTTAAACAAAACTCAAACCCATAATAATTCTCAGTTTTGGGTTCTATGATACTCTCCTCCTCCCCATCATCTTGGTTGTTAACTTCTCTTAGCAAAACAAAATTAGTAAAAGTCTTTTGTGCAATTGAGACTAATAACATATTGTACTTTGAAAAGTGGGATACATTATTTATGCTTGTCTTAAACCTCACCAGCTGCGGAATTGTTTAATGATTTTAACACAGCCACAGGCAGAGAAATTTTTCTAAACAAATGTGAACTTTGCAATAATCGCTTGGCCTTTTGCCTACATTCAACTTTTTTTTTGTTGAAAGTTATTTATAAAAAGACTAAACTTTTTATTTTGCTAAGAGTAGTTGATTAATAATCTCATGTGAGTATTAAAGGCCAAAATATTTTTCTTTTGAAAATCTATTGTTTCAGCCAAATGTACTTTGGTATGCTTTCTGAAATGTTAGCTGTTCTTTTATTATTATTATGACTGGTGTTTGTTATATCTTTTAATCTTAAAAATTTATCTTCAGTTGATTAAATTTCAGTTAGATAAGTTTTTGTCTTCTGATTGGTTAGATCAGATTTTGTAATGACCTATTCATTATGAAAAATGTTTACTTTGTATTAGATTTGTATTGGCTTTAAATATCAAGAGCATTATGTTTGTTAGATAAATTAAAAGGCTTTTACTAAATGCCCTCTGGAGTTTCTATTATTGAACACTATCTTGTGCTTTAATTTCTGTTTTGTATATGTATTTCTTTCTCCCTCTTGAGTCCTGGGTATGATGATGGTAAACTGCATCTGGTCTTTGATTAGGAGACTGAAGAGTATGAAACCACTTATTGCTGTTGTTCTCAGTTTCACAAATAGTTAACTCCCAAAGTGGGGTTGAAACACTATGAAAGAATAAAAACTTTTATAGAAATGTATACATAAAAATAGACTTTTGTAGAAAATACATTTTTGAAGGAAGAAAAATATTACCAGCAATACATTTTTTATACAAAACTAGAAGACATCTTCAGTTTTCTAAGATAAAAAAAAAATAAATTTTTCATCAAAATCTGACTAAATCAACCTTCTCGCTATAACCAAACATTAAAAAACAAAACCTTAGAACCCCACCTTTTTGGCATTAAATAACCCACAGAGGTTGATATGGCGTTAAACAAGACTCAAACTCAAATCTCCCATTTGCTTGAATGTAGAGTTCATTCCCAACTTTTCAAGTATGAAATTGGCACTAAGTTGGCATTTTGCTAAATAAAGCTTTCAACAATTTTGATATTCATAGCTCCGAGGATAATAATGTATATACAGATTTGTAAAGTTAATATTTACTGTAGATTACAAAAATGTAAACATCTTATGTGTGTCTTATGTACTTTTATTTGTATAAGTACCTGAAAACGGACCAAATACCAAATATTTCTTATTTAAAATGTCAAATACAGCATTCAACTTTCCTGTCATTTATGACCTATTAGACTATTTCTATGTAGTAAACATATTCATTACTGTTATTGTACTGGAACAGTTTTTAAGAAATATGCAGATCCTTTAGTCATTTACAAGTCAAGAGTGAAAATTAATTTCCATGAGTTGATATTAGATTTTCGACAGGTGTCTTTGCTAACCTATGACATTCTGCAGAAATTGTGGGAAGTTGTTTAATGTAAGCAATAAAACTGCCTAAAGGGATGAGGAAGACAATCTATATAGATGAACAAGCCTTTGAATCAGCCACTGATACAACATAAAATCTCTTCAGTTATTTGAATGTTTACTGATGAAGACTAGTAAAAATGGTAGAACTACAAGCGTTGGAAAGTAAGATTAATGATGTTATAAGCAAGTGATGTTTCTTCATCTGAAGTTCTTGTAGCCCAGTTCTCTCGACCAAGTCATGATGACATTTACTAGATTCTAATAGAGGACAACATTAGAAAAGTTGCTTCTTGCTCATCTGACACTATTATTTTTATTGTTTTCAGTCTGATGATATAACGTGTGCAACATTTATTACGACTTCCCTAATAATATATCATTTCATTCCCTTTATTGGTTTTAATTTGAATAACTTTGTTATTCGTTCTTTCTTAATGATTTGGCTGTTATTGACCTTTTTTTTTTCTTTTTTTTTTTTAATCATGTCACCCTGAGCAAGGTGGTAATGCCACTGATGTGCAGGGGGCTACGTAAGAATGAAGAGATTGGAAAAGAGAAAACTGGGAACCACATCCTAAACAGGGAACAAGGGATGAGCCTCTTCACCTGTTCAATAGACGTGGGTGGAGTGTGAACCGGGCGATAGTTTAGTCTATCTACTCCAATTCCAGAAGTTTAATTCAGTATGATATGTTATTATAATAAGCTCATAAGTTTTTACTATGTTTTCAAACCATGACTCAAAACAATACTTCTAACCATGTGATTGTTTATTCAGGGTTCTAATTCATCAGGGTCGGGGGGGGGGGCATTGTAAATATTGTATATTGTATGTTGTCTGCAAGGACATGTGGATAATAAAATTGATGTGATTTATTTTATGGAGATTTCCAAATTTTTTCCAGTCTCTCTCTCTCTAATTCATTTGTTCCATTCTTCACTTAGCCAAAAGAAAAGCAAATTCAAATTAGTTAATAAAATATCAGTATTGAATTATTTTGAAATGTCATTTAGCCCATGCATCATACCACAAGTTTTAGTTATGATGAATTTTTCATATATTTTTGGCTTACGGACATATCACGTTGAATACACCGGTTCTCACTCGGTCACCGAAGTTAAGCAACGTTGAGCCTGGTCAGTACTTAGATGGGTGACCGCTTGGGTGACTGCTGTAAGTGTTTAGTGACCGATGTATGTTGTGGTGCAGTGGATATCGGCTCGGAAAGAGAAATCGGTGAGCCAAGTTCGAATTCGAGTTGAATACCCTGCATTCACTTAAGCACTGGTATCCTTGGGAAAGATATTAATCCGTCCCTTCCCTCCAGTTATGGGTTAAATAACAAGGGTAGGACTTGGGGACCCTGCCCTTAAAAACAAATCCCGACGAATCTTGATACTCGAAAAGAAAAAGTATTACTAGACACAAAAATTATATAAAAAAGCAGCAGTGGATTGTTGAGGGAGGGATGTATTACCAGCAATAAATAAGTAAAATTTAGTTGGCAATGAATGACCCACCGAGGTTGGTTTGCCATAAAAACAAAACCAATCAACCAACAACCATATATTTTTACCACTTGAATTGGTAACCCCCATCATGATCAAGGATAGGTTCATTTTGGCAATCATTCAATCTTTTTGGGGGGGGAAGTTAAGAAATCAATCTTAATTTTGAAATTTTTTTGTTTCACATGGATTTCTAGAAAACTGAATTATTGTGAATTTAATGTTTGTATTTGTCTGATTTTTGGGAAGGTCGAACTTTTGCAGTGTTCATTTCACGCCCTGTTGACTGTGTTTTCAGAATATGCCAACTGTGTTGCGGTAGAGGTGTAAAACTCTCTCCCACCCCCAGTGGGGCCACCTGTTTACTATGGGTGGTGACCTGTGATGTCTGGGGATAAGATCCTAGTGGTTAAAGGTCTCAGCAGTCAGTCAGTACTTTCAATTCTCAACACACCACTAACTCTTACCTGGACGTTTGTCAAGGGTATGTGTTAATTGCTCATTGTCTTAACTCTTTCAGGTAATGGTCGTCTTTGCTTGTCTTTTATTTTGTTTGGGAATTTACTCCTGAATGTGATTCTGGCCTTTACATTGGACGACAAACATTTCACGTCAAGGTGTGAAATTTTGCATTTTGAGTGTGTCAAGCAAAGTTTGTAAATTCAAGAAAATTTGTTTTATTTCTAACAATGAGTCAGATTTTAATTTTTAAATCTAGAATTTTTGTTAAGTACACAATAAGAAAGTAGTGCTATCTTTAATGTCCTTTTTTAAAAACATGACACAGTAGCAGTAGCAACTCTAATCAGCAACCAGATTAGGTTTAAGGCTCCAAGTTCACAACCCCAAATTTTTCTCATAAAGTGTTGATTTTGATCACTGGGGTATATTGTTCTCACTCCATGAACCATGCTACTTCCAGATGTTTTAGTTATCTCTCTTTGACTCAGCTCTCTAAGTTATTTGTTCATCACTCTAGCCAGTTGTTAAACAACTATTTGGGTTGTTACGTGTAAGTGTAACAAAAGGAAAAAAGATGAGGAACCAAAACTTGGTTAAAATACAAATATTCAATTCACAAAACATTAGCTAAAAATATTTACAAATATACAGTTTGGCATTCAAATAGAAAATGTATAGTTTACTACTGCCTGGTGAAGTGTTATGAGGAGAGGAGGGGAAAGTAAATTAAGTGCTATACTTTCTTGAAATTCTTAAATGCGTATCTAAAGACTAATTATTGGCTTGGTCAATGAAAGAGGCAAAAATATGTATTTACCCAGATAGTTACATGAGGTTCTCTTTCAGGTTTAGTTGTTCGGACTTTTTCTGTGAGATTCTTTCGGCTGGATATAGATCCCTGAATCTTAACTGGAATTGATATGACAGCACATCATTTTATCAACTGTTTCAAGTCTTAATTTTTATTGTTGACCTAGAAAAATTCTTTCGGCCGGATATGCATCCTGAATCTTAACCGGAGCTGTAGTGGTCAACCTATCCTGCTATCAACTAACTGCTCCGTGCCCAAAACTATTTTTATAAGGGTTAACACCCAATTTGTATACTTCTAGAACCTTTCGAACTCTCTCGACTTTACTGGAACATTCTACAATCTTCCAAAATGTTCTATTTCTAATTTCTTTATTTTTACGACTATTTCTTGAATTAAAACTTTTTTGGAATAACACTTAGGACTCAATAGAATCCATTACTATAACGTTTTATACATTATTATTATTATTTTTGTATATAAATGCATCCTTGTAACAGGGTCATGTCACTGGAACTAACCAGTACGTTTATCCACTGGGCCATGTGTCCTTTGGGATATCAGTGAATTTTGGGCACTTATAAAAATCTAATGTTTCAGTAACCATTTTTTACCAGAGCTCGTATTGCAATCTTGAAACTAATGATTTTCTCTAGCACTATGTATTACTGGTTACCGTATTTTATTAATTTCTGTGCTTGGCTAACTTAGATTTTTGTGGCTTAGCATATGCATTGAATATGACAATAAAGATGAGAACAACATATAAATCTGTTTAACATCAAAAATAAAATTTTAGGCGTTGTGGTGCATTGGATATCGGCTCGGAACAAGAAATCGGGGAGCTGAGTTTGAATTCCAGCCGAATTCGTTGCATTCACTTACGCGCAAATACCCTTGGGAAAGGTATTAATCCGTCTCTTCCTTCCAGTTATGGGTTAAATAGCAGGATAGATTGGGTTCTATAGCCTTGGCTGGCAACCAATCTACCGCAGAAAGCAATGGCAACCTACTGCGGGATAATCTTCTGCCCAGTCAGTCATGTCTCTGTCAAGACATGATCGCCCAAGCATGTATCACATATGGCACTCAACTGACTGACTGATAACATACTGTGGCAGAAGAATTTTCTATCATCTCAGACAATTTAATTTATATCTTATTTGGAAATATCTCTTTCTCACTGCAGATACTATTAATTAATTCTCACAATCTCTTTGAAGTTTTCACCTAGTATTTTTTTTTACTGTTTGATTTCTCATGCTAAAAATATTTTTGTATAGTTAAACCAATGTTTCAATTATGTCAGACTAGAACAAATTGGATTAAAGTTTGGATGCTTTTTATTGCAGGTGCCTTCTTGGGTTTACTTCATCAATGCTTTGGGACTGTTCATTTACCAATCTTTGGATGCTATTGACGGCAAACAAGCTCGAAGAACTTCGACAAATACTCCTTTAGGGGAACTCCTAGACCATGGTTGTGACTCTCTATCCACTGGTGAGTGTTAATCTTACAGCTATAACCTGGGTTATGTCATTTAGAGTTAAGTCTTTCTTGATTATACACGCTGTCAAAAAAATATATAAAGTAAAAATCAAGTTTGTCATTTTATTTGACTGTCTGCCACAAATATTGAAGTCGTAATATCACTAGAAAAGTGTTAAAGCGCATAAAATCATGTTAATGTACAATAACTAAAAGTATATGAAATCATTAAAATACGTATGTAAAACAATGTAAATATTAGTAAATTTAGCATAGTTTATTTTCTGTTATTGCAAAATAATTTTAATAACTGAATAAACTTTACAAGTTTATTTTATAACGTCTTAGAGCAAAACTCATTCACAAATAAAGAGTCTGTGATGTACTTTAAAAATCAGCAAATTGTAAACCTCTACATTTACAAGTATGTACGTACCTGTATTAGGTTACTTTTTTTTCTGTACAATATTGAAAACTAAAATTTATTTGTAAGCTTAGATTCTTATTGACCATATATTATGTAAAAAGTTATTTACAAATAAGACAGAACTGGGAATGGTTATTTGTGGTTTAACCTAGTGACAAGTAAATTTGAAGACGAGTGAATTCAACTTGAGTTGCCTCACCTGGAATAAATTACTGATGTAAGGTGAGTTGTACTTGTAAAACTCCAGAAGTGTATGACTTTTATCTGTGTGTGTGTGTGTGGGGGGGGGTTGATTAGTTCTTATTGTATAATCACAATATTCTTACTGGAATAATTTTATAATTTCAAGACCGAACAATTTTAAAAATTGATTTTGATTAACTGAAATGGAATCTCTGAAATGAGTGGAATGGTACTTCCTTTTTGCATTCATAATCGTGGTATGAAGGTATCGGACTTATAAATGAGATCACGAATGTTATTTGTAAAAGGTAAAATTGATACTGATATTATTGTGTTAAAGAAAGTGATACTTAATAGTAATTAACATATTAATGCCTGCTGTCCGGAAAACAGATCGAAGATAATATTCAGTAGACACCTAACTAGTATCAGAATGTTTTTTAGAAACCTGTAATTTATGGTGGGCATTAATGGGTTAGATTAATCTAGACAACAAATCCTAAAATAGATTAATTTGTAGTGACAAGAACAAATTGATTTATAGTCTTTTTGTCATCTATTAATCTTGCTATACTAATCTGAAAATCCTAATTGTTTTTAACTTTAATTTAACCAGATCATTATTTGTCAATTATCTTTAGTATTCTACATCATTGATAAATCTTATTTCTCCATTCACTGTATATAGTAGCCATACAACTACAGTAACTTTGGTCTCTATTTCCAGGCAGATTTTAGCTGTTGTCATAGTGGGACATGTCAACACAACCACAAAAATAAATACTATTTCTCGCTGAATAAAGTCACGTATACAGTACTTCAATTAATAGAAAATGAAAGGTTTTTAAGTTTATAAGATATTTCACCCTCACTTTGTATCACAATCTCTTTTACTTAGGTAATTAAGAACTCCCTTTTAATACACATATGTTAGATTATTAGTTAAAATTTACTTAGAGCTGAGTCTGTTGACATATCTGAAATTGCATAAAGAATTGTCTGGTACTTGAATCTGTAAACTATGGCTTCTAGGAAGCACCATGAGATATTTTTCATTTGTCACTTTTTTGTTCTGTATCACAACATGCTGATTTTTTATATATATATATATATAAATGAGAGAGATCCAAATTAAACTTATTCCTTCATTCAAATCTTACTCATTTGTGATAATAGTAATATCTATTTTTAAGTTTGAAAAAATGTGTAAAATATAATGTGGTTCTTGTTCTTTTGGTCTACCAGTTGCGGCATATGTGTTTACCCATTATTCATTTTATCATAAAATAAATAGGTTTTGGTTAATGATAGTTTACAGCTTGATTTTTATATATATATATATATATATATATATATATATATATATATATATTTACAATTCAAAATTCCTCCTTCTGTATCTCACATAGCCCTTCCTCTTTCTCTTCCCAACTGAAGTGCATGATGACTTGACCACTTATTTGCTCAAATTTGCCCTGTTGGTGAGGCTTCAGAATATGCTCACTGTACTTCTGCAGGGAGTAAAAATCCCCCAAGGCGGACACCTACCTGTTTGCTGTGGATGGCGACCTGTGGTGCTTGAGGACAGGATCCATGTGGTTTGAGGGTTTTAGGAGTTGGACTATACATATACTCCTAAACTTCAACACCCCACTTTGAACTTTACTTGAGCTAGACTGGATAGGTCCAATCCAATCAACTGGCTGGCCACATGAAGCTCTAGGTCATACTAACAAAACAAACAATGCACACACATTCACCGTATCAAACATTAAACTGACTTAGTAAGTGGTGGCTGTAAGCTCAGACTAGGAACAAAGGAATCTGATGAGGCTGCTTCAACCTCTGTGGAAAGCTGATACTTGGGTAGATGATCCTGGATATAACAGGTGCTTGGAACCATCCCCCACATTTGAGCATACCAGTCATGTAGCCCTGGAGGAATTAGGCTCGTGGGATTTCCTCTTGTATCATCATCGTATCGTTCTCCCCCATTTGGGGTTCCGAGGTGTGTAGGGGAACATGGCTGATGAATAATAATAATAATAAATATAGTATGAGTACAAAAAAAAAAAAAAAAACCAAAAGCAAGATTCTACACTTTGATATAGAAAGTCACACAGAAAATCAATCAAAGGAAAAACTTTTGAAGTTTATTGAAATAGAACCAATAGAAGACAAACTAAGTTGTCACCTTTTGTCATAGAAAATGTGTTAGCAACTTAGATAACTCCAAAAAACAATAAAAAACAACAAAAAAAAAAAACCAAACAAATAATACATTACCAATAGAAGTCAAAGAAAAAAAATGATACTGAAACTTTACTAAGGATGACTAAATTTAATGATAAAGATAAGTCTACTCGCACCAATTTTTAAATTCCTCCAGAGGTGTGCCGAGCAGCACTGAACTTTCACTGTGTACACTGGAGGAAATTAAGAACAACAATTCTATGAAAAACCAAAACATGGATATAAAAAGAATATCCATTAAAAATAAAAAAATGATACAATTATAGATACTAAAACTTATAACATGACTTCTGATGCACCAGAACCACTAGAGGATATAGAAATTAGACATATAGTTTCTAAAGTAAGAACACCTATTGCAAACTCATTAAGATGCTTCAACTGCTATAGATATGGACAGGGTAAGAATAAATGTATTGAGGAGGTCGGCGTGGGGAGAATGATCCCAACCCTACAGAGATCACTTGTCTGAATGAAACCAAATGCCTGGAATATTTGAAAAAAAAAAAAATCATAGGTCAACCTTCAGGGACTGAAACCTGGAAAAAAAAAAAAAAAATGATACATTAAAAATTAATCACATCAACAAATTTATTTCCTATTCATAATCCAGGAAAAGCATCAAAACAAACTCCAGTACATCATCATATGCAAAAATTACCCAAACATAGTGTTGTATATAGACAAACAACAAACACGCACATATATATATATATATATATATATATATATATATATATAAGTTATATTTTTATTAATGATGATGAACTGTGTAGCTTAGGGAACAGAGAGTGAGAGAGCGCGCTTCTAAGGGTTGACGGGAGGGTAGTCGTATCTGTTGTGTCTCTCGCTCTCTCCTGCTACTCTGGTCTGTCTGTCTGGTGAATCCGTGCGCCGAGATCTTTTTATAATCTCCAAACCGGGACTTTTTCTTCCGGTTTTTGCCTCGCCCACGTAATTCTCAGAGACACCTGTTCTGTTTGCTTCTGTAGCCATTTCCGCTACTGCCGGAAATAAGGTCAAACAAACATCCGTTCCTTTCAACGACCGGAAACACCCCCGCTTGCATCAGCCTTCCTCAGGTGGGGCCAGATTGTTATATTACAATAGTTATATTATTGAAAATTGAATATCAAATAAATTCCGAGAAACATAACTAACATTTTTAATTCAAGAATTAAGACTATCCACAAACAATGTAAATCCAACACAAAATTTACTGACAACTTCTCATTGACAAAACATTCGAAACTTTTCAAATGAAAAATTCTACAAGCAAAACTGACAGAACAAAAACCAATCAAATTTCAAAATCCAAATCCAAAAGCAGAAGAAACAGAATTAAAAGTAAATAAACAGGATGTCAACCCACATGAAGATAAAAAAAAAAAAAATAAACTAAATGAAAAGAATCCAAATAATGAACATGCAAATACCTGACAAAGAACAAGTTCAAAAAGAGGGTAAACAAAGTATAGAATACATGGAAATAGATAATTAAAAGATTAGTCATCCTTAAAATCCCCTCATTAAAATAAAATAGTACTCATCCTTAAAATCCCTTCACTAAAATAAAATAGCACTCAAATGGACGAACTGAACATAAGCGTCATACAATAGAGATGTTAAATCAAACAATGAGGAAATGAAACAACTTACAATCCAATTATAGTCTGCTTGCAAGAGACCTTTCTAAAAAAAAGACCCAAAAAACTGAAATATGAAAGGATATGAAACTTATCACAAAACAAATGTATCAAAAATAGTGAATAGTCCAAGTCGGGGCATTTCAGTAAAAAAAAAAATCAATAACCCATTAAAAACTATGATTAAACACAAATCTACAGACCATGGCAGTAAAAGCTTCAATGCATCAAACAATAACCATATGTTCAAATTATATTCCTCCAAAACACAGACTGAATAGAAAAGCTAATTCGTCAACTTTCCACTCCCTTTCTACTAATGGGAGATTTTAATGCATACAGCAAACTGTGGGGATGTAGGAACCCCAAACGAACTGGTGAAATTATAGAATCTCTACTAGAATCATCTGATCTATGTATCCTTAATAACCAAATGCACAAATACCTACACTAAAGTACCAGATCAACATCAGCTATCGACCTAACCATATGCTCCCCATCAATTTTTATGGGCTTTCAAGAGAAAATTCATGATGACCAATGTGATATTGACCTTTTACCTATAATCAAGCTTATGTCAGAAGAAAGGAATTCCAAATGATAACTACACAAATTGCTTAGAATCAATGAACTTTGCTCATTCCAAATCAACATGAAAATTCTCATTGAAATGGAACCAGTAGTCTCGTTTACAAGCATACTAACACAAATAGCAAGACAAACAATACCCAAATCTTCCTTTTAATCATATACCAAATCAAAACTCTGGTTTACAGCAGAATGCAGAGAAACAGTTAAAACCAGGAAAAAATGCTGAAGATCTTACACAACGCAACCACAATCGACTTAGAGAGCTACAAGCAAGCTTGAGCAAAAGCACGCTGTATAATTAAAAAATCCAAAAGAGAATCTTGGCAAAACTTAGTCTTCAGACTAGACAACAAAACCCCAATAAATAAAACATAAATAATGAGAATTAATAGGAAAACATCCCAAACTACAAAAGTCCACGCCATCAAAATAAATGGAGATAAATATACTGGAAAAAAAGAAATAGTTAACTGATTAGTAAAATAATTTCAAAAGAACTTCTCAACAAATCATTACATTCAATAATATAAAAACTAATATAGAGAGAGAGAGAGATGTGTGTCAAGCTCATGGCTAATCTTTTATGTATTATAATTGAAAGATGTAAGAAATGAGCTGTAATGTTGACAGATGATGTTATTATTCATTTCTCGATGTTCCCAACTACTTTCAATCTCCTTCCGAGATTCTCGTCAGGGGTTTGTGGTAACAAAAATAAAAAAAAAACAAAACTGTTGCTAAAAATTACTGGAAATTTTCTTCTTGCTTCAAATATAATGATTGACAAATTGCTTAGTGTTCATTAGAATGTGAAAATTATCCAAAATGGAATTTAAAAAAACTTTTTTAATTTTTTTATGTTGTAATGTTATGGTCATGCACGTGTTAAAGCATGAAAAACTGTTCTTTCTATAAACATTTTAGAACATTACTACAGTATTCATAGCTGATTCTATTAATTGATGGCTTAAGTTTTTTAATGAATTTTGTCTTGAGAATCTGTAGTTTGCTTTTTGTTGTTTTTCTTGGTGTAAAGTAAGATAAGCAGACACGATGTTTGCAATTTATTTAATCTGGCATGTCTAAAATTTTCTGCTCAAATACAAAATTTTCAGAATATATATATATATATATATATATATATATATATATGAGTGCATGGCTGAGTTGTTAGAACGTTCGCTTCCTGACTAGGAAGCCAGGGTTTGAATCTCACCATGGTCGATTTGTCAGGAAGGTGAGTTTTTGATATCAGTCTGGAAGAGAGCGATTCCAGTGTGCAGCATCTTTTGGAAAGTGCCCCCAAAAAAAACAAACCATACCATGGCTTGACCCAAGCCTTGTGAGTGAAACTGGGTAAACAGCTGTCTTTGGGGAGTTGTCGATGGTTTGGCTAGCTAAGTCACAAGTCATCATGACCAAGAGTTTGAGCATCTTGGCCTTGTTCAGACTGCTGTTCATGCTAGATAATGTGCTCTCTCCCAGAAACTGTAACTAAGATCTGCTGAGCATAGTTGCAGTATAAACCATAGGTGGGCCCTCTGGGTGTTGAACATACATGTGTGCCTGAGCAGGCGTCTACAATGGGGATTAGCTAGCCTCCCACTCCTCGTTAGATTAGACGACTATTCTTGAATACCAGTTGCAAGCTATATAAATTTTATAGTGTGTGTGTACACAAGTCAAATTATGAAAAGATTATGTAAATTTCAACTGATGGTAAAACTGTTTAGTCATTGAAATGTACGGAAACTTCTAATTTTGCCATTCTATCATTATCAAAGACTTGTAACTTTTATATACTCTTTGCAGTGTTTGTGACGCTGGGTATATGCATTGCCTTGGAGTTAGGTAACCATTTGGAATGGTTCTTTTTCAACTGCTTTGCCATTATGTTCCTCTTCTACTCAGCACATTGGCAATCTTATGTTTCTGGAACACTCAGGTTTGGTCTGTAAGTATTTTGTTTCATTATGAGAATCATATTTCAATTTCTCTTAAATTCTTTCTTCTCTTCATCTTTAAACCAAAAAAAAATTATGAAGACTTTAGACTTTCAAAATTTATTTTTGACACGCCTTACTCTGAATATTTTTTTTCTAGTTTCATATTGCGAGGAACTTTTGCATTTAATGCTTAAATAACCAGACTTATAAGAAGTAAAAAACTGTAATTTCCACATTTTTTGAACCTAGACAAGTTCCAAATTCCTCTGTTTATTTTGAGATACCAACTGGCATACTTTGTAGAAAAAGTTTTTCAGATTGCTGGGATTAATTTTTCAAAACTGCTGAGTATAAGTTAACCTGACTGATCAAGAAAACTTTATAATCAAGACAAACTAAAGAAATCCAAAATAATTGGTTATGAATTTTCTTTATAAATAAATCTTTCACCTGAAGAAGGCTGGCATGTACAATAACTGAAACTTTGTGAATATGACAATAATCCAAACATTGTAAATAGAGTAAATAAAATCTAGGACAAATTTGGCTTTACTTTTCATGGTACTTGAGAATTATCATGATGGTGGTGCTTATTGTTTTTCTTATCACGTTTTTAGTCAAGGTATTTGATCATTTGGATCACAATTTATGCACGAGCATGAAGCTTTCAGTTTTAAGAATTAGATTTGTATACGCAGTAAAAATGTTTTGAGTTTCTGTGAAAAGAGAAATTTTCTTTGCAGAAATGTCTGAAGTGTTCATATGATTAACATAAATTGCATACTGTCTTGTTAATTTACGTTTTTCTTGAATCCATTCTATTTGAATACACATTCTATGAACAGAAAATTAAGTTGTCACTTATAAAATTTCTGTAAAAACATTTTTAGAAGGCATCTATTTTCTAAAGTTCTTTTTGTCTTTTTTGGGGGGGGGGGGGCCTTGATTTCCACTTGAATTTCTTGTTCTGTTCTTAGCCATATAAAGCTAACCATGAGAGAAGAATTTAAATAATTTTGTTTTCATTAATGAAAAAAAAAAAATGATTCAGCAAATTTACTATTTTCTAACTTGTTTAAATAATTTGGTAAAGTTTTAAGAAAATCTAATTAAACAGATGATTTTGACATGATTAAGTAATTGCATCTTGTTTTTTTTTTTTTTTTTTTTTTTTTTTTTTTTTTTTTTTTTTTTTTTTTTGACAGGTCTGTTTGATTAATTTGTAGTAATGTGACATTAGATTTTTATCAGTGCTTATTATGAGTGCTGTGCATTTTCGACAAGACAAATTCTTTCTATACAAACCTGATGAATTAAAAAAAAAAAAAAATTGGACAGAAACATTGCGTTTTTGCTCTGGCTAGTTAATCTGGGTGTTGAGAACTTTACTGAGTAGGCTTGACAAGCTTCTTTTCCTGGTTCCCTAACCATATGAATTTACATGTGCTACTAGATTCTCATTTAGTTACCACCCTTTTACTGCTAAGATAACTAAATGTAACTCTCTCTTCTACTCTGTTAGTTTCTTTTTTCACACATCCTGTCTATGGAACGCTCTTCTGTTTACTTGCTTCCCTGATAGCTCCAATCTTTAAAAGATTAAATTCAATGTCAATTGTGGTTTTCTATCTCCTTGAATTCCAACCATCTCATCCTTTTTTTAATACCCACTGTACTTCATTTTTTTTCTCTCACTGTAACCCCCTGTACATTAGTTGTGGTCCTGTCTTGTTTGGGGTGAAATGATTATATATAAAAAAAAATTAAAAAGAAAAAAGGTAGGTGTTTGTGTTTTTGTCTTCATTATTTTTCCTTGTTCAAGATTTTTTTCTGGTTTAAGGTTTTAGATCTTCTGGCAAGCAGTCTGTTAAACACCAATGTAGTTGATATGGGTTGGGCTGTTTTTGTAAGGTGGGGGAGATACAGTACCTTGTCCAAAATCGTAAAAGATGCTGATTGATTGATTGGTGACGTATGTCAAAATAAGTTTTACAATTTGTTTTATATATTTACATATCTAGATCTATAGTAGAAGCTTCTTTCTTCTAAATGAATTTATTCACTTAAGATTATCCGAAAATAAAACGTTTAAAGATAAGAATATTAGTTTGAGCTAGTTACACTATTTAACTGTTGTCCTCATCTTTGTTATGTTCACAATGTTTCAGCTGTTGTATGCTCTGGCCTTGAAGTGATATACGTGGTGAGTATGACAAAGATGTAGACGATAGTTCGAACATTGTAAATAGTTACAATACCTCATCTTGGAAAAATTGACAAATTAGGCTGAGCATTTCAGAATTTCAAACATGTGGATTTTATATCATTCACTTTTGTGCAAAAGTATAAATTATTCTCCCAATTCAGCTACATAATTTGTGCATCAATTCTGATTGTGTTACTCAAAATATTGCCATTCAGAAAATCTATAGATTGTTATATCACTTGGTCATGTAGGCATTGCTTAGAATGTTCGCTTTCTAACTCTGAGTCCCAGGTTCAGATCACACTAGGGTCGATTTGTCAGGAAGGTGACTTTTTGATGCCATTGGCATTGGCAGAGGTAATAAGTGTGCAGCACCTTTTGGAAAGTGCCTGTAAAAAGACACCATGGGTTGATCAAAGCCTTGTGAGTGAAATTGGGTAAACAAAAAATATTTGGGAGACATCAATGGTTGATTTAGCAGAAAGTTGTGACTGAGGATTTGGGTGTACTGGCCTTGTTCACACTGCTGAGTACACCAGATATTGTGCTCTCTGCTAGAAACTGTAACTAAGGTCCACTTAGCATAGTTGCAGTATAAGCCACAAGTGAGCTCTGTTGGTACTGTACATAGACAAATATGCCTGAGCAAATATCTGCAATGGGAATTAGCTCACACCCTAGCAGACAGGCAAACAAGTGTCATCCATTACTACTAGATAGTAATATATCTTATTCAAAATAACTTTGTCATACCTCACTCTAGTATTTGTAAACTTGGTGCCGAAAAATTTCCTTTCTGAACCTTTAATGTCAATATTTTTTTTGCATTGTTTTCAGATATTAAGTGGGAGAAAAGGATTGGGACGATGACGATGCATGCATGTCTCTGTTTTCAAAACAATTTCAATTTTGCTGATAATTTTGCTGATTATTTAAAAATTTTTTTTTTTTTGCTTAAATATTTTTACAGAATTTGGTAAATTGACCAGCTTATATTTTTCATGTCTGAATTTCTGGGATAAGGAGTTCATTATTTATGCTATTTACATGCAGTTTGTTAAAAGTAAGGCTAGAGTAACTAACATCAGAAAGCTGTAGTAAGGGGTGAGGCAATGAAATCTGGCATGGTTGATGTATAAAGGGAAAAGGGTAGTCATCAGCCTCTGTGGAAATACAGGACAAACAAGAAAGAAGTGAGTTGACTTGAAAAGCTGTAAGGACCTCCTTAGTAAGCCTAGCATAGAAATAAATGATGTAGGACTCTCTAATAAAGACAAATGATAGCAAGTCTTCAACCCAAGCTGTAACAAAAGAGAGAAACGACAATGAGTGCAGTCAAGTATGAATAGCACTCATCAGCAGGTAGGTTAGGCTTACAGTTTTTTTTTTTTTTTTAAGTTCTCCAAAAAGAATTGCTCTATGGGACAATAGCATAGTGTTGGTTAGTGAATTTGGTGACAATATTTGTGAAATAGGGGAACACTTACTAAGCAGTACTAAAAATAAGAATGAGACAGAATCTCTCTAGACATTAGCAGTGGAACAAGAACAGTTCAACCCATAGGTTTCAGTTCAGAATTCCCAAATCAACACACTGATGAAGACCTGAAACATAACAAGATGAGGACAATAGTCTGCATAAATTAGGTTTTTATATTGATATCAAGTTGGTATTTTCAGATTTAAGATTGTAAATATTAACTTCATATTTAAAATAATCATCATCTCTTTTATATCTACATATATTTTTGATTGTTTCCTTGTAGAATTGATGTCACGGAAGGTCAGTTGATTGTGATAGGCATCTATATCTTCAATGCCTTTATGGGTACTGGATTTTGGAATATTCAGGTTAGTAAGATAAATACTCTATTTTTGGTGCTGTTTATTTTATTTTGTTTTTTTAACAGCTTTTGTTTTAAGGTTTGCAGCTGTATCATGTTCACACACTGGTTCCTGTACAATCACAGAAGTTAAGCATGTCAAACTTAGTCAGTATCTAGATGGGTGACCTTTTGGGAATACCAGGTGCTGTAAGCTTGGGTGTGCAGGTAGTGTAATGTATAATGGCACTGAATTGATAAAGCTAAGTCCCATTCACTTCGGTGCTAATAAAAAAAAAAAGTTATGGCTTCACCTTTTCTTCTCCCAGTTATGACTTGTATCCCTAAACCATCGTTATCTCAAAAAAGAAAGATTCTTAGAATCTAAAAATGTTTCTGGCTTTAAAAAGTTTACAAAGAGTTAAGCCATAACTAGCTTAAATTTTTTTTTTTTTCTTAAACTTTATTTCACTCTTAGGAAAATGTACTTGCACACTTGATAGTTCATCCTGGGTATGACAAACTACATCTAACAGTAAGGTCTCTGATTAGAAAGTTCTGAGGAGCTTGGAACTGTCACTTAATTGCTGCTGCTTCCAGGTCCATCCTGACTAGAGGTGGTAGTTAGTACCTGTTATGGTTCCAACTATGGTCAAATAGTTAACATTTAAACTGGGGTCAAGACACCATGAAGGTCATTCATTACAAAATTCGTTACAAAATTTTCAAAGCTCCCAAGAAAATTCGGCATTAAATGACCCATAAGAAATTGATATACTGCTATATTTTAAGGCATCCTTTTGATTATAATTTATAATTAGTTCTTGATTTTTTTATTTTTTTAATTTTTTTTTTAAGAACAAAATCTGATACGACCAACATTTTTAATGAGCTATTTTCCTCTTTATTTTCATTACATTTAGGTGCCTGGCCTTAGAACACCTCTCCGCCTCCTTCCTGTCTACTTTGGAATCTTTGCAGCCATCTTACAATGCATTCAGCATTTTTCTGTGATAATAATCAAAGGAGGAATTGGAAAAAATCATTCAACAGTGGCAGTAAGTAATGTTAGAATGATGGTCTCCCTGTGTGTGTGTGTGTGTGTGTATATATATATATATATATATATATATATATATATAAAAATTGATTTAAAAGATTTTAATCTTTAGACCAGTGATTTTTCAACCTATGCTTGAAAGTATATCAAAACTTAGTTTTGTTGACATAAGGAAATTTACTACGCTTTGATCATAAACAAAATATGGTAAATAGGATCAAAAGTATTGTACAAAAAGATGCAATAACATTTGTTTGTGTGTGTTTTTGTTTAGTTTTTTTTTTTTTTTTTTTTTTTTTTTAAAGAATGCTTCCCAACATTCACTTCCTCTGTTTCAACTTTTTAATTTAGGTACCACAACTAATAGTGGCAAAGTCTTCCCTTACTAAAATTAAAATCTCACATACATGGAATTTTCCTGTTAGTTTTTAGTTTAATTAAAAATTTCAAGATACCTTAACTGTAACATGACAGGTTGTGATACCTCAGTTGAAAACATTGGATTATACTGTTGTGTGTGTTTCATTGAAAGTTTTCTTTTGTAAATGTTTTTCTCGTGTCCTTAGTTTTGAGGACTAAGTGTAAAAACTTTAATGATTATTGTCTTAACTGCTTTTGGTTAAGTCTTTAGACATTTTCAAGGAATCCATTTAAAGATAATAGAAGCGCTTTATAAAACACTGCAGACCTACACTTAACATCACTTGCTTTGAAATCAGCCACAACATATTGCATATCTTTTGTAGGTACTCTGAAATGGAATTACTGTTACTCCTACACAAGTTTCATACATTTTTGTACATGTATTCTAACACCAGACCCCTTGAAAATGGATAAGGAATTAGATGAAAGTACTTGGCAGAGTAGTTACTACAGACAGTTTCTACTGACTCATTTTTGTAAAAGAAAGACTGTAAGGTCATGAGAAAAAGTTACTGTTTACATTATTTGAACTATTGCCCTCATCTTTATCGCCATGTTTACAACATTTTGGCCATTGTACATTCCGTTCTTCTTCAGGTGCTAGGAATTTTGAGCCGCATCCTTTTTTACGATCACTGGGGTATATCATTCTCATTCCATGTGTGATACCACTCCTAGTAGCCATGTAGTAATCTCCCTTTAACTTAACTCTCTAAGTTATTTGTTCACCACTGCTGTAGCCTGGTATTGAACTCACAACTCTTTAGGTCAAGCCACTTGAACTAACCAACATCTATATTAATTGGGCCGTGTGTCCTAGGATGTGTGTTGTGGTGCAGTGGATATCGGCTCGGAACAAATCGGGGAGCCGAGTTTGAATTCCAGTTGAATCCATTGCATTCACTTATACACAAATACCCTTGGGAAAGGTATTAATCCGTCTCTTCCTTCCAGTTATGGGTTAAATAGCAGGACAGATTGGGTTCTATAGCCTTGGCTGGCAACCAATCTACCGCAGAAAGCAATGGCAACCTACTGCGGGATAATCTTCTGCCCAGTCAGTCATGTCTCGAAAGAGACATGATCGCCCAAGCGTGTTTCACGTATGGTACTTAACTGACTGACTGTTCTTGAGTGTTTGTAATAATGATTCCGTTCAAAATTCGTAGCACCTGAAGAAGGCCTGGAGTGTAAAACAGCTGAAATGTTGTAAACATGGCAATAAAGATGAGGCCAATAGTCTGAACAATGTAAATAGTGTAAATACTACCTTATCTCAGAAGTATAGACAAACAGAAAAAGTTAATAAACAATGACAAAATTTTCCTTATCTGTGACATATCAATGAAACATAGCTAAAAGGAGCATTGCTACAAAGTGTATATGTGTGTTTGTGTGTATAATTTTGTATAGCTATAATTAAACTTAGATCTATTAGAATTTAAAGGAATGAAAAAATAGTTTCAATTATAAAGTTTTCTTTCATCCATTAATTCTTAGAAAAATTTGAAATGTCTATAATATTTCTAATAGATCTAAGTTTAATTCATCATTTGTAAGCTGAACATTTTTCTATTTTTAGATAGTAATAGGGTTTTTTTTTTCTTTTCTTCAACTGATTATAACCTTGAAAGTGAGGATTAAATTTCTTGTATTTTTTCAGGGGACCAGTACGATATTTCCTGTGTTGCCAATTTCTATAGTTCTGTGCCTGGCAGCAGTAATTTACCAGAAATCCCCAACACATGTGTACATGAAGCATCCATGTTTATATGTGATCAGCTTCGGAATGGCTTCTGCAAAAATTACAAACAAACTAGTGGTAAGTTGCATGACAATATTGCCCCCCCCCCCCCCCACTTCATAATAAAGGTGCTCCATAAACTTGGCCCTTGATTTAGTTGAAGTAAATAGAAACAACTTTGTTACCGAAAAAAAATGTTGAAGGTGTATTTTCAATAATGTTTTTTGATTGAATCAGTCAGTTAAATGCCGTACGTGATACACGCTTGGACGATCATGTCGCAAAAGAGACATGACTCACTGGGCAAAAGATTATCCCGCAGTAGGTTGCCATTACTTTTTGCGGTAGACTGTTTGCCAGCCAAGGCTATAGAACCAAATCTGTCCTGTTATTTAACCCATGACTGGAGGAAAGAGAGAAATTGATACCTTTCTCAAAGGTATTTACGTGTAGATATTAATCTTTTTCCCTCCAGTTATGGGTTAAATAACAGGACAGATTGGATACTGAATTGATTGAATACCATTGCCACATCTGTTCAGGTGCTCCTGTTATTCATCTTGGGTTTTTTACAAAATTCAATGTATCTGCAATGTAATCCATCTTCAATTTGTTGAGAGCCTGGTATGTATACTCAGTGATGGTCATTAGCATATCATCAGTAGACCTGGTGAAGCGGAAGCCATACTGTTTGTCCGAGAAGAGTCTGTGGGCTGAGATGCTGAACTATTTTAATGTTGATTTCTTAAAACTTTTTAATCCTTTCTAATATGTTCTTTTTTCTTTTTTTTTTTTTCTTGTCAGCTGGTGACCAAATTTTTGCCAGAGTTTACTATGGATAATGTAATATTACAAAATTTTTTTTAGCTCATTTTTACTGAAATAAGTTTGGGTTTGATTCTCCCTGGAACCATTTGAAATTTCATTTTATTTTGAAGCATAGTTTTTCAATGCACTTCATTTTTATTTTTCTTAACTTTTCAATCCACTTTTCTGTGAATTTCAACAATTATCATCCAGAGAGTAGTCTTTTTCCTCTTCCTTTCTTTTCCATTAACTCTGAGCTCTCAATGTCACAAGTTCCCCAAGTGAGAAGTAAATATTAGATGGTGGTTCCATTTACAATTTCGAGTCAAGGTACCCAAGAGGTAAGCTCATTAGAACAATTACTGTGAAAATATTTATAGAAGATACAAAGGGAAGCTACATTATGCCGGTAAGAAAATGACTGATGTCAGATGAGGAGCAATAACATGTCAGCTACTTTGGATTTTTTTTTTTAAAAACATATCACCCCGAGCAAGGCAGTAATGCCACTGATGTGCAGGGAGCTACATAAGAGGGAAAAGATTTAAAAAGAGAAAACCACATCCTAAACAGGAAACAAGGGATGAGCCTCTTCACCTGTTCAATAGACGTGGGTGGAATGTGAACCAGGCAATAGTTTAGTCTATCTTAGTCAAGGATCTTTAAATATAAACTAGAAACACAAGACCACATGTGGCAGGAATATTCTGTAGGAAAAAATTGTCTTGCATGACATTGCGAACTGAATTTCCCTGCTGCAGATCCAGCAGTTGATTCAATATACTCATTCCATGTCATGTCGGAGAAAGATGTGAGACCAAGGAGTTGCTTTCTTGGAGGTTAGCAAATAAATCTTAAGAATATTAACCCATTCAAAGCTTGTGACTATAAAATTTTCATTGCCTGTTTATTCTGCCTCATCAGCCTTTATTGAAAATACATTGTCTTGCTTGCTACCCATTAACAACACAACAGTACAAATTTTTATTGAATTTTTCAGATAGCACACATGACAAAAAGTGAAATGGATCTACTTGACCAAACTCTTCTTGGGCCATTATTGGTGTGTCTCAATCAATACTTTGACTGCAAAATCAATGAAGTTGTTGTACTTTGGGTCTTTTGTGTGAGTATCTATTTCATCAATATGGATTCTCAAAATCTTTTTTGTTTTTTAGTACTTCTTCATTTTTAGTTAAATTTCTCATTTTTGTAGTTATGATCCCATTCTGATAAATTCTTTTCTATTAAGTAGCTTTTTTGAATACATGAAAATGCTAACTAAAAATATTCTTCACTTGTTGCCACTTAAAACAAAAAACTTGAGAAAATTTGGATTTTGTAGCAGCTGGAGCCAAAAAATTCTCATTGGAAATTGTTCTAATATCTATTTTTAAATCTGTATTTGTTTTGGGTTAGTGGGAGGGGTTATATCTTTATTATGAGGGGATAGGCTTTATTCAGTTCAAGAATCAGTATTAAACTTAAACTGTCTACATTTATTTATTTTTATTTTTTTTTTAATGTAAAAAAATGTATGTAAAACTTATTTTGAAATGAATTTTAAAAATAATTTAACTATAATAATTGCAGTAATCTTACTTGGCCTACTGATATTAAAAATAACTTTGATTTTAATCCGTTCTATTGATCCTTCATTGGTCAGTCTTTTTCTGTTTTGATCTCTTGAGTACAGTAGCAGATATTTTAGTATTTGTTTATATTTCTGAGATGAGGTAGTATTTACATTATTCGGACTATTGTCCTCATCTTTGTTGCCACTTGTACGACATTTCAGCCGCTGTATGCTCCTGCCTTCTTCAGGTGCTAGGAATTTTGAACCGAATCCCAGTGATTGTAATAAATGGTTTGCTTTGAAATTCCTAGCACCAGAAGAAGGCCTGAGCATACAACAGCTGAAATGTCGTACAAATGGCAACAAAGATGAGGACAATAGTCCAAATAATGTAAATACAGGAGCAGATGTATTGTTTTACAGGCAAATCTTATAGTATTTGGATTATGGTAACTGTCATGATCTGATAATCTTTTCCAAGTTAGTCCCTGCCAAAAATAGTAAAAATGAATTTGTGGATTTTGGAGGAAATGTAACATGATTAAACATGAATCTTTGTTACTATGGTTTGTTCATATATGAGTAGCAGAAAAAATTAATACTGAAAAACTTTTACCTTTAAAAAAAAAAAAAAAAAATGAAACAAATGAAGTCTTAGTAAATTCATTGTCTATTATTAATGAATAATTTTGAATTTGAACTTGCAGATAGTATTCCATATCACCAATTTAAAAAAAGTAAAGGGCTTATGGCCATATCACATTGAATACACCGGTTCTTGCTTGATCACTGAAGTTAATCAACGTTGAGCCTGGTCAGTACTTAGATGGGTGACCGCTTGGGAATACTAAGTGCTGTAACCATTTAGTGTGTTGTGGTGCAGTGGATATCGGCTCGGAAAGAGAAATCGGTGAGCCGAGTTTGAATTCCAGTTGAATACCCTGCATTCACTTAAGCACTGCTACCCTTGGGAAAGGTATTAATCCGTCCCTTCCCTCCAGTTATGGGTTAAATAACAAGGGTAGGACTTGGGGACCCTGCCCATAAAAACAAATCCCAATGAATCTTGATACTCGAAATAAAAAAAAAAGTATTACAAGACACAAAACTTGTATAAAAACAACAATTGTTGAAAGAAAAAGGTATTACCAGCAAAAAATAAAATTTAGTTGGCAATAAATGACCCACCGAGGTTGATATGCCATAAAAAAACAACCAACCAACAAAAATAATAATAAAAAAAAACTCCAAAAATTTTTCCTTTTTGTTTTTCAGATTTACTGCACTTGCAACTTGCTGTACTTTGCGCGACAAGTGTGCCTCCAGATCAGCAGGCATTTAAATATCTATATTTTTTCAATCACAAGAAAGCCTCAAGCCAATAAAGAGAGCATGAATAGGAACAGCCGGGCACGTCAGGCTCATTAGAGGTCATCTTTCCAGCCCAACAGCTCTGTTGTCTCACAGACACTTGTCACACCGCCACCATCATCCTACTGTTCTGGTACTGCCAGTAGCTACCGTGCTAGGGGCAGTGGTGGTGGAACCGGGGGGCGTCTGCCACGGGGTGCTCTTCTACTGGAGAACACTTGCTGATTGGTGCTTCTTACAACTTGCACTTTCCTCAACAAACCCACATTTTTTATTCTCTTTTCTGTACAGAGCAAGCATGTCAGACACAAAAATAAAACATTCTTGTGCGCACACACACCCACATAGCTGTGTAGTTTCACTTACACACAGTTCCTCTGTTCTACTAACACATTCCAAATTGTTCCACACATGCATGCACACACTTGCTAGTATTTTTGATATTCTGTTAAATCTCTTCTTACATATATAATCTCTTTGAATCTGTAGAAATACATATATCCTTGCATATCTATCTGCATGAGAGATTTGTTTTTTGACTAGCACATCTTGTTTGAAAATACTTGTATTCACATTTACAGAAATATATGCTAGTATACCTATGGTTTCAAATTATATTTTCATCCAGATAAAATTCTTTTCACACACACACACACCTTGTCTTTATTAATGTTTCTCATAATTCTTTTTAATTTTAAAGAACTATTTTTGGTCAAAATAATTACTTTTTCACAATGTGCTTTTTGTGCATAAAGTATGAAAACATAGGCAAGATTTAGTAGTGAGGTTGAAAGCAAACCTGTTTTGTTTATAACTTTTCCTTTTATCCTTCAAATCCCACTACTTCCATTTTTTTTTTCTTTCTTGCAAATGGTTGCAGTCTCTGTGAGTACACTGTTGAAAATTGGAAATTAACAATATCATTATTAGATATATTTCTGCAATATTTTCGACTTCAAATGTGAACATGAACTTCCTCTTCTCTCCACTGTAATACCTTCGTAGTATCTGCATACTTTGTACCTCACACTGCAAGACCCGGGTTTTCCATGCATTTTTCCAGTTAGGTGAATATATGCATACAACCCTTTTACAACCACATCCATATAGTCTCTTGAGTTCATGTTACTTATTTTTCTGTTTACCAATTAGTATCCACTAACACATTCCATAGTGTTATATACATTTATTACATACACTATGTACAATCCTGTATGAAAACAGAAGTTATAAGGGACACAACTCTTCTTGTCTATTTTTGAAACTTTAGTAATCTTTATAGCCGGGTGTTTGCCAAATTATATCTGCCTTTTTTTTCTCTACTAATACAAAAGTAATATTCACCTACAAGCAGATGGTTGGTAAAATTTTGTAATGACCATGTCTTCCTGTTTCTTCCACACATTTTCACTTACTATCTTTCTCTTATACCGAAACACATTCCTCCTGACAATCATGGATATATGCACCTTTCTTTTTTTTTTTAATATGCAGTAATAAATGACTGCCTATGGATGCATACTCTTAAATGGAATAAAAACATGTTTTTATGTTTACATTAATGTGTATTTCTGTATCCACATAAAAATTCACTCTTCTCTTTGATTCCCCGCCCCCAACTAAATTCTTAGTAGTACATAGAAGCTTTTTGGGTGTGAGATACATTTGCACACTCAGATATTTCTCTCATACATACTTATAAAATAATTCTCTTAACTTCCTATCATTAAGAGACACTGTTCAGGTTGTAACCATTTAAGGAATACTAGCACTTCAAATTATTGGCAATGTTGCGTCCTTAAATCGTTTCTTATTTTTGTACATTCGTCCACATGATTTTTTTAATTTCTCAGTGCTAATTAGAACCATTTCTGATTTTGTCTTTTCTACTAATGTTTAGTCATTCTATCTTTTATTTGTAATTAATATCCAGATGTTTATATTTCAATAGGTATTGTTTTATCCTTTATATTGTCTTGATTTTCAACAATATCTGGGAAATGTCGAAGTAAAAATGCCTTGTGAATCCAAGCTTGAATCCAAAAGTCTTAATTTCATGTTTTTGAATAAAACTCTGCTAGGTTTTGGCAGTTCACTCAATTTCTTTATTGCTTTCTTAACTGTTGCGATTAACAAACAAACTTGTACTTTTTTTCTTTTTTTTTTTTTTTTTTTTTAATAAAGCTTGATTATTATTTTATTCTAACCTATTTTTTTTTATGCTCAGTGTTTTTTTAGTTAATATTTAGGTTTATAGTTGGTCCAAGAGATTTTTAGGTGGCTGTTCTCATTGACCCACTTCTTCTATTGTAAATCTACACTTTCAGGTTTCTGAAATTTTTTTTAATTAAATTTCAATTGTAGATTAAGTTTGATAAACATAATGCTAATGTGTTTTTGTTAATGTCTTTTTATAATCTGCAAACTAAGTTGTACTCTATTTACCATGGTTTCTTCTTCACTTATATAAATATTTCAGATTCTTCTGAAATAACATTAAAAAAAAAAAAATTCCCTCCCTTGACTCACCCTTCCCCAAATAAAAAATATCCTTCCAATACAAAAAGAAATGTGCTAGCTTATACTGTGTGGTTGAGATTTGAGTGTGCATGTGTAGGATGTTGACCTTTTTGATTCTGAAGTTTTGTTCTTACTGTGCTGACTCCAGCTGAGAAAAATTAATTGGAATAAAATTATAAAAATCAATAAGATTTAGCTTTTTAATTTAATTTTTTGAATATTTTGAACTTTTCTTTCCCCATTTCTTTTGGGTTTTTTAAAACTACTCATTGTTTTTATTTTAAAATTTTCTTTGCTCATTTGTAATTTTCCTATTTTTCTTTGTCTTTTTTTTTCTTCTCCCATCAATGCAGTAAAGGAGTGATCCTCCTTAATAAAATGTAAATTAACTAAACCTCTGCTATTAAACCTTTTGATTATTTAAAATTTCAACTGACCTTTTTCAAAATATACCATTAAAATTTGGCTTAGTTTTTTTGTAGAGCTGTTTACTATATGCAAGTGACAATTGTTTAATTGTTGTAATTAGCAGAAATTGTAAGTTAATATTAGAATGTCAATGGCATAGCTAATAATTTCTTCATAAATTGGTAAGCTTTTGTCTTTGAAAGATTAAATATAAAAATCAAATGCTTACAGAATTTGCAATGAACATTTTTTTTTTTTTTTTTTTAAACGAATTTTTATTCTTGTCAGCAACTTTAAAAAAAAAATTAGCTTAACTTTCTGTTAATATTTTAGTGAGAAATATCTTGTTGCTTGCATTTAATTGGAGTAGATAGACTAAACTATCGCCCGTTTCATGCTCCACCCACATCTACTGAAGAGGTGAAGAGGCTCATCCCTTGTTTCCTGTTTAGGATGCGGTTTCTAGTTTTCTCTTTTCCAATCTCTTCAATCTTATGTACCTCCCTGCACATCAGTGGCATTACCACCTTGCTCAGGGTGATATCATTTAAAAAAAAAAAATTTTAAATAACAAAAACTAATTAGTGTTTAAGTAAAAAAAAAAAAAATCGCTCTTACTTAGTGTTAATTTTTAACTAATCATTTTAATCCTAATTTGCTGCTATCCCCCCTACTTTCAGGCCAATCTGAGCATTGCAATAAAAATGAATGCTATACTTTTCAGAAATTGGTGTCAGTACTTCACATAAGAAATTCAATCAACTTAACACTTGCTAGAATTCACTATTGATAAGTTTGATTTTTTTTGGTGATGGCGATGTGGGCTTATAACTGAATTACTTTTTTTTTCTTTAACTTTTAGAGATGGTTCAAATTTTAATAGTCTTGACTCCTCTGAGGATTCCATATACAAGTTGTCAGAAATACCTCCCACATAATAGTAAGACATTAGTGTCAATGGTGTCTTCATCTAACTAATGTCCTTATTATGTGGAAGGTATTTTTGCAGTACCTGTTTTTTGAGAGAACTTTAAAAGAATTTGATTCTTAAAAAAAATTTATATTAATATCTTGGTTGAGATGAATTTAAAAAAAAATTTAATTTGAATTCTTTTTCAAATTTCTTTATATCGAAGGTCCTCTCTATCACTTCAAATAAATTTTAAGCTTCTGTGTCTTTCGGATTCTTTCTATAGAATTTTTGCATAGCCAAAAAGAAAATTCAAAGCAGAATGTAGAATCAAACACTCTTTTAAAAGTGTTTTAAAATCCCCTCCCACACTTTCCCTGCCTGATATATTAATTAATTTAGGTTAGTTTGCCAATATCATTTTACTTTTTAAAATTCCATTTTTATAATTGTACTCGATGTAAGGAGAATAGAAAAAAGTGTTTTCTTTAATTTTGGTTAAAGATAATCACATAAATATTAGAAATAAGCAGCAATCCTTCATTTATACATGTTTTATTAAATAGGAAAGACAAGAAATGTCTAAGATTTTGGAGTTCCCTCTATCTGTTAGTCATTTGATGTTGGGTTGGAACTTGCAAAGGAACTTGTCAAAATTGTGTATAATATCCTGAAAACTTTGACAATTATTAATCATTTAGAGGAAAGAAAATATGGAAGTCAAGGGATAGCCAGGTGGGAGCATTTATGTTAATGATCCAGAGTTTGAAAAGAACCTTGTTGCATATGCTATAGTGGTAGAATGGATATTAGTGTCATAGGATTAAAATGATTTTATATTTCAAAGGCATTTTAACACCTGTGCCAAAATTAAAACTATTTTACTGGTGAAAGGTTGCTTTCCTTTCAAGCGCAGAGCCACCAGATTGCAGTTGAATTGGCAGAATGCTGTTCTGTTGACAACTATAATCTGACTGTAATTTGAAGGGGGTTGCCATTGATTTGTGTCAAATGTTTGACAATTTTGTTCAGAACTAACAGGTTATGTTAGTTAAGTGGTACTAAAAATTGTTTTGCCACCAGATCAATGGAATTAATGTTCCATTTCAAACTGTAGATTGGTAATAATGTTTGTTCAATTGGCTATGTTGCAATTTCTATCTTCTCTCTTTGAAAATGAACAATGATGGAGGGAAGTACCAAAAAAAAAAAAATAACACACAATTTTGGCAACTATATATATATATATATATATATATATATATTAAGTTTCCCTCGGATATCAAACAATTAACTTAACACCAGGAGAAACACAGGCTTAAGACAATCCTTGTGTGTGTGTGTGTGCGCGCTTATATATATATATATATATATTAGAGAAAATTTTCAAAATTCAAAGGTGTTGGATGTACATTTCGACATAGGATCTCTAATAGAGATTCTACTGCACGCTGACATTGTTTTGTTCCAAATGGCGAAGGCCCTGGGATAAAGTGTAGAAGGGGCCAGGTTAACAACGGTCACAAAGTAGAACAGTAGAGACAAGAGGTGGATGGGGTATCAAATATCAAATGGCAGAGGCTAGTGAATGTTTACAGGGGTTTGAAACGGTATATTTAGGACGATGGGGAGGAATAGATTTAAATGTAATATCTTAAAAATTTTTAATTAAGTTTATCCATTACAGGAAGTCATGAATTTAAAGTTATTAAAGAAAAAAAAATATATATATATATATATATATATATATATATATATATATATATAGGGATTTGGTAAAGGAGTTCATATTTTATAAAGATAGACAACAAAAGGAGTTAAATTACTTTTTTAAGGTTAAGATTTTGAGCTGTTTGAAGAGGTGTATTTAGGCAGGAAGGAATGGGTTAAGAGAAAAACACTTCAGTTGCCAAATGAGGTTGTTAGCATTAGTTTAAACAAAAATTATTTCTAAATTGACAATCAGGAATAAAAATGAAATTTAAGTGCAATCTTTAATTCTGGTATTGGGGTGACCTCTTTCGTTATGGAGTTATTTGAATTTATTCAGCTACATTGGGAGTAGTGAGGATAAATATTGCTATTGCTAAAATTTTCATGTAACTTAGGTTACAATAAATTGATGTCATCTACATACTTGTGTGCTTCTTTCATTTTCTTTTTAAGGAAAATTTGTGGCCATTTTAAATTTCATTCTAATTTCGAAACATTAAAATCTTTTCTTTTGATTAATTTTGTTTTCTTTTATTCCTTTTTATTATCATATTAGAGAAATATTATTAATAATATTAAAACTAATAAAGATATTAGTATGAAATAAACTGTTATAATTATAAAAGGAAAACGTCAACAAGTAAGGGTCACTTGAATATTAGATGAATTCTTAAGGTATTTTCATTTTGAAGACTCATCTTTGCCAAATTTGTAATCTTGCCTTGTATTCCTTAAAACTGAACCTTATGGTTTCGTATTTTTTGACTGCTCTCTTCATATATACACTTTCTCACTTCTTTACAAGCCTTTTCATTCAAATTTGCACTTGCCACTGTTTCACCAGCTCACGGTCTCTCTCTTCCACTGCCTGCACGGCTACTATAGGCTAAACTGACTCTCCTGGTGCCATTTTTGTGTGACAACAATGATAACATTGAACAACAACAAAAAAAAAAAAAAATGTACACAATCAATTGCCAATCTTGACTAAAGTTCTTTTTTTTTTTTTTTTCTCTGCCTTTTTCTTTATTTTCATTGACCTATAATTCGATTTTAAAAACATTATACTTAACCCTGATTTAACTAGTTTTGTAATTTTTATCAGACTCATCTTTTATACATTTGTTCTTTTAGGGTGCATGAGAGGTCACAAGTTGAATGATACTCTTTCATAAGTAGAAATGAAAAATATTTAATTAAAAAAAAAAGTCTGAATTCATCATTTTTTTTATCATCTCTTTAGTAAGTGCTTTATTTATAAATTAATAACCTGTTAGATTAATAATCTCTGGTTTATAAAATAAAATTCCCCAAAGATAGACTATTGCCCGGTTCACACTCCACCCACGTCTATTGAACAGGTGAAGAGGCTCATCCCTGGTTTCCTGTTTAGGATGTGGTTTCCGGTTTTCTCTCTTTTCCAATCTCTTCAATCTTATGTAGCCCCTGCACATCAGTGGCGTTACCGCCTTGCTTGGAGTGATATGATTAAAAAAAAAAAAAAATGATTTTTTTTTTTTTTTTTTTTTTTACCAAGCAAAAATCTTGTAATATGATTTAGAGTGGAGATCTCCAATCTTCTTTCTACCATAGACTGGCTTCATGCTGGACAATCTTTCCGTGGTCATGTAGTGGCACATATACATAATTTAAGTGCATTTTGGTAAAGAGAGCAATAATAAAAAGTGATTTATTAAAGGAAAGAAAATCTCTTGACTCATGTCAAGGCTCCAGCTCGACCACCCCCCTTGCATGCTAAATTTCCCAGAATCAACACATAGCCTCAATATCAACTCGCCATAATGTAGAATCAGTATAGAATCTGAAAATGAGTTGGGATTAGAAAATTAGTACGAATTTATTTTAAATAAATAAAAATATACAGTAATTGTAAAATATATACATATTAATAAATATGCATATTGTCTATGCCATGACTTGAAGTTTCATGCATTATGCAATTAGACGTAGGATAATATGTATATTTATTAATATATAATACAGCTCTGTTCATACATGAAGCACTGTTTAATTAACACCTGAATAATAATACTATACATATGTGCACCCTCATATGTATATTTCGTTATTAATTGTAAAATGTACTTACAGTTATGATAGTATTGAGTGGATGCTTACTGAATAATTTATACAAAGCTTTTTAAATTAAAGTCCATTATTCAATTTATCTATTATAATAAGTTATTTCTTTGTGGCCTGGTAGCAAATGATCCCTGAATTGGTACTGGTTTGCAGCCTGGTGGTTGGGGATCTCTGAATTAGAGTATATTTTATGTTGATACTATTATTGAGAATTGGGCTTAAAATTTGTTAATTTAATGCAATCCTATGTTTTTTTTTCCCAGCCTAAAGATATTGAATTTTCTATAGAATTAGGTAATTATTTTGTAAAGATTTTAGTATTTTCAGGAAATGACCCTCTGAAAATGAAAACTAAACTTGTTGCTTTGTAACTCTAATTTACAAGTGGTTGCCAACCATTTCCCTCTTGCAGACAAGTTACTTTGTCTTCCTCTTGGAACTACTCTGACATCCGTTGATCAGACTAAGTACTAAACAAAATGGTGGAACGGAATATGAAGCTGTTCTTCTTGATATGTAAAGATAAAAAGGTGGTATTAGATATGGTTCATCATGCAGTTGCCAACACTTGAAGACTCAATGCATGAAACAGTTAAATCAGGGGCAAGATGAGAATAGGTCCCTCAAAATGCTTGTTTTGTATCTAGATCAAGGATTTTATTAATTTTTTCTCTAGATTTTCTTAAAATTAAAAAAAAAAAAAATTAGATTAAAGACTTTGACAAACAACTTTTGAAAACAAAGCTATATATTATCCTTTTTTTCTATCCCCCCACCCAAGCATCAGTTTAAACTGACGCCTTTGTCCTGTCAGTTGTGATCATTTTGCTTAGTTTGTAATTTTATTTCAGATGAAACTTGAAAAATTTTTCTACATATTTCATTGAAATATGCACTACAAAATTGTTTATAATTGTAGTTTAAATATATTGGAAAAAGAAATGTCAGTTTAAACTGACACCTGAAGGATTTAGATTAATAAAATGCTTACATTCTAAATGCATGCAACAATTGAAAGAAAATAGTCTAATTCAGAAAAATAATCTGTCAAAATGCTGATTATTGGTAGATATATATATATATATATATTTTTTTTTACATACACTAACAGCATAGATATTCAGAGAAATAAATCTTTTATGCTTTTTTCACTGAACTAGTTATTTATATACGATGAATATGAACAAATATTTGTTAATTCATCTATAAATTAGTTATGCAACAAAACTTACAATGTCCATGAAAATGGGACAATTCTTTCTGCTATAGGAAAGTGAGAGTTGTATACTATTTGAATTTAAATTTGTATTGTTTAACTAAATTACCAAACATTAGTTTATTGCTTGGCTTAAAGCTGTAAATCAGTCTTAAAAGTAGGATGTGTTAGCCTTTTCTTGTAATCAATTTATAAATGAACAGTCTAATGTATACAGCTTACTTGGGATCAAATATGGATTTTATGACTTGGGATCAAATATGGATTAGAATCTTGCAAAATGATAGGATAAAAAACAAATATGAAACTTTTATAAATTGGATTTTTTTTTTTTTTATAATTCATCAAAAAATATAGAGGAGAAAAGAAAATAGAATTTTCTTTTCTTGTCCATGTTCAATTTTCTGACGTAGCTTAAATAAAAATTAAAACTTTTATAAAGGTTTTACCATAAAATGTATATGTAAATTATATTTACACACTTCGTTGTATTTGATTTTGGTTCTTAAACTAAAGAATATTGAATGTAGTGCTGAAGGTTTTGCTGTTTGCGATAAGTATCGTCAAGTAGATTCTAACATGTCTCACAACATTAAAACACATTTGGTATCTTAAATAAATTTTGCCTGGTTATGTATTGATATGATAATTTTTAAGGTTAAGATTTTTTTAACATTTAGTTGCTGGTTTCATTTTATTAGCTTTTAGTACATACCACAAGTATGTCTTAACGTTTTTTTAAAAAGGTCCACATCATAATGTAATATGAATGTATTTATTGATACTTTGGAAATTTGAACTTTGGCATCGTGCTATCAGTACTTTTTTTTTTTTTTTTTTCTGAGGGTGGCAAATAAATTATAAGGAAAGATGCTAATGCATGTTCTTTGATTGAATTCCCTGCCATATTTCTATAATAAATTTCCGCATAATTGTTTTAATATACACATGGGGTGGGGAGAAAGTGCTATTCACCTGCATAATAGATAATATACAAGATGCTTGTGTTGTGGCAGTGAATGTGTTAGTCACTATTATATCTGAATTTTAAGTTTTGGAATGATTTCATATTAATTAAAGATGGCATAGAAAATAGACATTAAAAATATGCGATTAAAAGCAGAAAAAAAAATAGGAGCCGATGTTTAATACAAGAAAAAAAGTTCCCACCTTTCTATTAAATGTCGCAAGTAATCCCCCTTGACCCATAGGCACGACACATATACCCTCTGCCCTAAAAATATTCTACCTATCAATTGAACTTCTAAGATTTTTCAGTTTTATGTTTTAGTTTAAATTAAATTATTACTGGAAGAAATATTGTGTATCTTATTAGTAATGCTGCATATTTTATTACTAGTTGAATCGTTTGATGGACGGAAACAGCTTTTGGTATAGTGTAATTAAGATGTGTAATTTTAATGGACAAATCCAGCTTTTTACTATAGTATAGATATGAAATTGTGATAAAAGAACGGATGTTCTTATTATAGTATAGATTTTCTGCTTTTTCTCTTGCTTTTAACTTCGTTTTAAATATGTTCATTTTCTATGGCATCATAAAATTTTGTACATCTAGCAAAATTGAAGGATTTGTTGATTGAACAATAGTTCTAGAATTATTTGGTGTATCTTATAGATACATATATTACAAGAACCCTTAATTATTCTCATCAGTGACTCCTCATTGTCTACCTGTATAGCTTAAGCTTCCTGGGTTCAGCTAACTATACCAGTTATTAATGTAATGGTCTTAGAAATAAGCTCATCAACCATTAGATACTTAAAAAAATACTTTTTTCTATTTCAAAGAGTATACAATACAAATGAGATTATAAAATGTTTTAATTTTTGTTGTTATAAAGAAAAAAATAGTAATTTCTTGGTTAAAATTCTTTCAAATATATTGGCATGTTTTATAGTATTTCTTTTTATAAAAAGTTTAAATTAAAGAATGGACCAAATATTCCTGTGAATAAATAATTTGATTTAAAATATATATACTAACAAGTTCCTGGAGATGTATAATTTAACCAAACTAATCTGTCTGTATAAAATAAATGCTTATATTAATAATGTCTCCTTAAATATTAAATCACAACAAAATTGAGATCAATAATTATTGATCTGTTTTTTTTTTTTTTTTTTTTTGTTTTTTTTTCTTTGCTTAAATTGTTTATCTGTGTAATTTTTTTTCTTGATTAATTTTTAAATGTTATTGTTTGTGATTGCATGGCTGTTATTGATTGCAGATGGAAGGATTATATTTAAACCATTATTTTAAACAAAAAAGGTCTAAATGATGAAATAAAGACCGTCTAATGAGTCCGATTGCCCTACCTGATTCAGCAGGTCTAGTGTATTAATGGGCTCTCTTAACTTTTTGATTTTCCTCCCATAAACAAGACAATATCTTGCAACTAAGGTTGTACAGCAGTGCCTTTCTGTTCAGTAGGTAACATTTTGACCAACTACGAACTTCTTCCCTATTTCTCATTCAGTGTTATTCTTCTGTGGTATAGTCATGCTTTAAGTTGTCGTTATAAATGTAAGGTAGGTAACTCAAAATTTGAGTAATAGTTATTAACCTTTTTAGTATATTTGTTGTGAATATCATTTATTTTACATCTGTATCCAATTTTATATCTACCTTATTAGATCAAAACCAAAATAGTCTCTACACCCAGATTCCACTGGGATTTATATATATTTTATAAGTAATTACGACATATTTAGTGTTTCAAGTTGTAAATTTATCCTGCTTCTTGATGGATATATGTAATATGTGTTACAAAAACCCAAAATTATGGGGTTAGTAAATAATAAAAACTAGCTGGCATGTTTTCTTCAGAAGTAAATTATTTTTCTGCCATTTATAAGTTATATTGATGAGGGCAACTTTTCCTTTTTAATTTTTAAAATGACCAAAACAAAATGTACATCATTTGTGTGTGTGAAGTTGCTTGGAAATATCTATTTTTGTCTTGCTTCACAGATTAAGATTAGACTTTACATTTTTGTCATTGAATAGTTGCACTTGAGTATCTAAATATTTTATTTGATTATTAAAGTTATTGCATTAGTTTTTAATGTGTTATGTAGTTGTTTAACCATTTTTCAGTTGATTTCCTTTCAGTTAAAAACAAAACGCTAATTTGACATTTACTTAATATTGATGACAAATTTAGAGGTGGTTTGTATATGAAGTATCTTATTTTGCTAGAAATGCTTAATTTTATATTAATACTTTGTAACATGTAAAATCACATTTTTTAGGGAAATGCACTGCTGTGTTGGATTTTTTTCTTTTGTAACTGTTAGTAGTAAAGGAAAACTTTGGGAGAATTTGGTTGCAAAAAAATATGAAACTTGATGTTTAATTTATATTTGACTTGTGTTTGGAAAATCAAAATTTTTTTTTTTTTTTTTTCTAATTTGATATTATTTGCTCATGTCACCAGTCGCCTAAACTAATTTCAAATAAAAATATTAAACTTTTTAAAACGAGCTTCTTTTTTTAATTTTTTTTTTTTTTTCCTGCTTTGTTTTTATTTAAAATGTGTTGCATGTTCCTTTCTATTCTGTTAAATATTGTCATTTGTATGCATTAAAAAAAAAAAATGAAGAAATTGCTGCTTTAAATTAATTTTAGAATGAGGCTTGAAAATGCTTTTATTCATTTAAATTTTAGCTCCTCCGAGAAGATAAACATGTAAGTAATACAAATTCAACTAGAATTTGAACTCAGCTCTCCGATTTCTAAAATCGGAGAGCTGAGTTTGAATGAATTCCAATTGAATTTGTTGCATTTACTTATGCTCAAATACCTTTGGAAAAAGTATTAATCCATCTCTTCTTCCTCCAGTTATAGGCTGAATAGCTTGGGTTCTGTAGCCTTGGTTGGCAACCAGTTTACTGCAGAAAGTAATAGCAACCTACTCCAGGAAAATCTTCTGCCCAGTCAATCAAGTTGCTTTCAAAACCTGATCGCATAAGTGTGTATCACATACGGCACTTAACTGACAGAAGATAAATGCAGCTGTAAAACTTTATTAATTGTAATGTGAGTTAGGACATAAAGTAAATGGTTAGCTGCTAGCTTTTAGTATTTTTAGCCATTGGGAATTGGCTGAAACCTATACCACTGGTTGAGCCAAGATTTATGAGTGAAATTTGGTTAGTAAATGGTTAGGAATTTTTTTTTTTTTTTTTTTTTTTTTTTTAAATCATATCACCCTGAGCAAGGTGGTAATGCCACTGATGTGCAGGGGGTTACATAGGAGTGAAAAGATTGTAAGAGAGAAAGCCGGAAACTGCATCCTAAACAGGAAACACGGGATGAGCCTCTTCACCTGTTCAATAGACATGGGTGGAGTGTGAACCAGGTGATAGTTTAGTCTATCTACTCTAATTTAGTCACATGTCATCATAAGTGGAGTGGGGAGCACACTAGCCTTGTTTAAAAATTGTTCATCATGACAGATCATGTGCTTATTCCTTAAAAAAAAGAATTAAATTTTGGACCAAGTTCATTTCCTGTGAAGGAATAATTTAATGCTGAGTGGACCTTCCAGCATATATATATATATATATATATATATATATATTATTTTTATTTTTTTTTATTTTTCAAGAGTGAGCACCTGATCTGGTATGATAAACGTTTTTTTAAACAAGGCCAGTGTGCTCCCGATCCCACTTAGGATGACTTGTGACTAATTCCTAACTATTTACTTACCAAATTTCACTTATAAATCTTGGGTCAACCAGAGGTATAAGTTTCAGACAATTCCCAATGGTGTTGCATGCTGGGATAGTTTCCCCATGCCAATATTTCACAAGAATTTGTGACTCCTTGTCAAATCTGACATAACTGCAGAACACCCAGTGAGGTCTAAACTTTATACACTAACAATATTAGGCATTATATACGTGCTCACCCTTGTTTTTATAACAATGTGCTTTGTATATTATTTTAACTTTTTTTTTTTTTACTTGAAATTAACTAGAGTTAAGACATATTTACCCCCAAATGCAAATAGATCAGAAGTTGTGTGCATGCTTTTTGTTTTTCTTTTCTCAAAGCTTTTTTTTTTTTTTTCATAATTAGCTTAATGATTTTTGCCTGTTAATTTTTGTTTTTTAAGTATGCCTCAAACTCAAAAACTGTAACTTTCTGCTGGAAAGACATAGCTGGTCTTGGTCATTAGCTATAAACAAAATTTGGTTCTCTTGTATTTTTTCTTTCCATATTAAGAATCTGTAATTGTACACAATTTTGGTTTGTGCTTTATGCAGTCAGAAGACTTTGAATGCCTCATCTCTAAGTATAGCTATTTAAGGTGAAATTTTTCAATTAAATGAGGTGATGTTTACTGTCTGCTAATTACTGTGAAAAAAAAAATAAATGCTCTGTTTTAACCAGAGAATTTTCCTATTTTGAAGTACATTTTTTTCTCAAATGGAAGAATTAAATTTAATATTAAATTTTGAGGTCAAAAACTTAAATAAGTTTTTATTTTTATGTTAATAAATTAATGTCAGTTTCAAACTTTTGTATGGTAAGGTAGATCATATGTTAAGTATTTTCAGATTGATTTTGCTTTTTATTTTATAAGACGTCTAACATACACTTAGCAACTTAGGTTGACACTAAAAAGAAATCTCTGGCTTTCATTCCGAGCCTATGATCATGTATCTTTATTGTGGGTAATCTTTACAATAACTCTTTTGCCTGTAATTGTTTTTCTATGTATGCAAAATTTTAATGTGCAAGGATATATGTAATGAGGTATTAATGCTGATGGGAAATTAATTTTATAGAATTTAACTTGCTTATACAAAAATGAGCCAATTCTTTTTCATTTGTTTTGTTGGATTCGTTTTTTTTTTTCTTATTTCTCTTTGTCTCATGTTCACTCAGTTATGAAATGTTATATATATATATATATATATATATATATATATATTTTCCATTTTGTTTAGCTCACTCTCAATCAAACACCACTTCCTATTTCTTCCGTTACCCTCTTCCCCTTTGTAATTTTTAAATCTTTCACTTACAACTCAATCTAAAAGTAATGTTTTCCAAAATCTAAAAATAAACATTGATTGCTATCTAGTTTTTTTTGTGACGTAAATTTTTGAACTTCCGCTGATAAAATCTTAATTTTCTTAATTCTTTTATTTCATTTTTAAAAATTTTTTATCTCATTTTGAATATGAATAGTTGCCGATGAGATGTGAAATCTCACTTAGGGATTTCATAGTGAAATAATTATTCAACGGTTTTGAACTTCGAAATTTATTTTATATATATATATATATATATATATATATATATATATTCAAAATAATAACTAAATAAATTCTGCAAGTATCTAAGTTTTAAATTTATAGTAAGATAAACTTTAAGAAAAACCATTAACAAACAGAACCTAATTCCGTTACAATCCGGCGCACTAAGGCGTTGGATAAGAGGGGGGAAAAAAAAGAAATCCGCGGAATAAAGACAAGACATACGATACTCCGCAGTAAAGAAAAAAAAAACCCAAACGGAACCAACCACAAAAAAAAGAAAGAAAAAGTGCTCGATACAAAATACAAACGAAATGCAAAAGTAGAGCAAAGATACACAAAGAATCTCAAGCTAGCTAAAATCTACCGCGGTTTCACACTACGGCTCGTCAGGGCCCTGACGAGCCGTAGTGTGAAACTGCAGTAGGTTTTGGCTAGCTTGAGATTCCTTTGTGTATATATATATATATATATATATATATATATATATATATATACACACACACGCACACAAAATATTCACCACTCACTTGCTACCAAAGTTTTAACCATATAGGTCTCATCAGGCTGTAAGGGCAAACAGTATTTCTTAATATTTATTCCTTTTTAATTTATACATACAACTGCTGGAAATATAATGTATTGTTGGCTCTGCATATCCAGTTGCTTGGATTATGCATTGTGCACTTTTCTAAATAACTGTTTACTAATCTAACCAGTACGTCTTTTACTGCTTATAATGTAGTAGTGTTCGTCCTTTGCAGGCGGAGAAGACCACGACTCTTGATCACTAAGGACTTGGCTGGGTGCGGAGGTGGTTGATAAGGCCAATCTTTGTATGGAAGCGACTGTTGTAGCAGGGGTCAGACCCAAGCTGGTTGATGGAGCTTTTGTGCTCTTTCCTTTTTTGGCATCTCTCTTTGAGGGCCCTGATGCTATATATATATAACAATAGCCAGGCCCTGTTTTAGTTTGAAACAAAAAATTTGAAAAAATTTGGCAATTTTTATCTTTTTCAATGTATCTCTCTCTCCCAACGCTACTAGTCTGCCTATCTTTCTGCCTGCAAATGTAACATACCTTTTTTCCCTGCTCATTCTTTCTTTCTTTTTCTTTCCCCTTTCTTTTCTCTTTTTTTTCTCTTCTCACCCCCTTTCTTTTTACTAGGTTTTTCCTTTCCCTTTCTTTCTGCATGCTGACCTGGTTTCATTACCCACACATAGATTTTTGTATGTTCCATAATATTAACAATTACTGACAGTAGCGACTCTCCCTCCACCTTCTTAATTCGCATTTCCTCCTGTCTGCAAATTTAACATACTTTTTCCCTCCTCTTTCCTCCTTCCTCTTCCCCCTTTTTTCTTCCTTCTTCCTTCCTTTTTCTATTCACTACAATTTTTATTTTACTTTTCTTTTTGGTAGCTTACTTCTGGTTTCTTCACCCACACACACTCAAGTTTTCAAATTTTTCTATAATATTAAAGATTGCAAATCTAATTTGCTAAAATGTTAAGAAATTTTGAATTATATATATATATATATATATATATATATATATAATTATGATCAAAGCAAAACTCATCACTAACAGAAACCAATGAGCCCCACTTAGTAACCAGTTGGCATACTTTCAATGACTTGGAGACACTAAATATTATGAGATGTATCAAGAATTCTATGAAACTTGTCAGTCTCACAGGACAAATTTTCTTCAATTTGTTCCATGTTTTGAATTTCCAATTTATTCACTATTACCCTCATGACTAAAATTACTCCTGATGGTAATGCTAAATAAATTTGAAATTCAAAAATCAGGAACAAATTGAGGAAACCTGGAATTTCAAAGGGAGAAATATGATCTTCGTCTCAGGCTTATAGCCTCTTGATGTTTAAATACTGTACGATCACTAAAGTTTAGCAACATCAAGCCTGGTCAGTACTTAGATGGGTGACCGCTTGGGAATACCAGGTGCTGTAAGCTTGAATGTGCAGGTGGTGTAACAGATAATGACTTGGAATTTTTAATTAGAGAGCAGAGTTCCAATTCCAGTTGGGTTCGTTATATTCTCTTACACACAAATACCCTTGGGAAAGGTTTGCATCGACCTCTTCCCAAATCTATGGGTTAGTTAGTAAGACTTGTATCGCTAAAAGCATTATCATATCAGAAACAAAATTGCACAAAACAGATTTCAGCATTAAATAAGCCATAGAGGTGTTGATATGCCACTAAACAATATCAACCAACCTACAAGTCTCAAGAAATTCTTGATTAGTTGTGTTGATATATTCTATAATTAATACTTGGTGTTTCCAGGTCAGTCAAATGGGTTATGTGGATCTCACTGGTCTGTCAGGGATGGGATTTTCTCTTTATTTAGACAGAATGTTTTAAGGGCAAAAACTTCAATTAAACAATTCGAGGCCTGTGTATTGGACAGAGCAATTTCTCGTCAGAAGCTCATGTTAGATAAACACCTGAGGTTATACATCCTTCACTAATGATTGTGAGATAATGTTAAGTATTTGTCAACGTGATATTATCTATATCACTTCAGAAAAAGTAGGTTCACAGGGATAATGAATGCGAACTTGTATCTTAGAATTTATTTTCAGTTCATGTTTCCTTAAAGATCAGAGAAAAATGACAATTTTGATCAAAAGCAACACATCTGAGGAAATGAATGATTTGGAAAAAAAAAGTTTACAAAAACAATAAATCCAAGATTTTTTTTTTTTTAAAATTTAACCTTTAACACTGTACATTATTCACTACTTTCCTTTCCACAACATTGTTTTTCAAGTTTTCGCCATTTCACTACTTAATTTCAATCATGTTCATTTTCTGTTGCCATAGCAAGATATGACAACACAACTGAAAAATTCAAACAAGCTATCATTCATTCAACTAAATCACTTGCAGTGGCAGGATAGAATTTTTTTTTTTTTTTCAAACAAAATAACATTCAGTATGTTAAAGGTTAAACTGAAACTAATTCTTAAGAATTTAACTTAAATTTAAGTTTATGAATTGTATAAAACACTATTTAGGTTATTTGGACTATTGTCCTCATCTTTGTTGTCATTTTTACATTTTGGCTGATGTATGCTTTGGCCTTTTTCAGGTGCTAGAAATTTCGAACCAAAAACTTTATTATGGTCACTGGTGTATATTATTCTCATTCCTGTGTAAAACCATTTCAGGTAGCCATGAGTTATCTCCCTTTAATCTAACTCTGTAATTTATTTGTTCACCATTAAGCTCATAACTCTTTGGCTCAAGTCACTGGAACTAACTAACGTCTATATCCACTGGGTCATGTGTCCTTAAGTGAATTTCTGGGACTTATTTTTACCAGAATTCATATTGCAATTTTTTTGAGGTTAATGATTTTTTCTACTTTTTTTTTGTGCACAAGGAATGAGAATGATATACCCCAGTGATTGTAATAAAGGGTTTTGTTCGAAATTTGTAGCACCTGAAGAAAGTTCAAACATTGTAAAAGTGACTATAAAGATGGGGACAAGATGGGTGTAAATACCACCTCATCTCAGAATTATAGACAAATATAAAATATTCATTAGCTAGTATTACATCTGTCTTATAACTATAATAGTTAAATTTAATTCATGAAATTAGTTCCAAAATTTGTTACAGTTATTTTTATTTCTTTAATTTAAAAAAAAACAAAAAAAACCATTCATTAATTCAGTACATGGCATTGGTAATGTTCGCCATAATTTATGGATATAGAGTATTGTCACAGCACGTAATCTGTTCAATGAAACACTGTCAAAGATTAACACTCCTGAATCAGACACTGTCTTGAATCGGATTTGATCTCGAATAATCAGAAAAATATGGCCAATTTTTATACATGTTGCATTGAATATTTTGAGCTTCCTGATTGGTTAAGCCTTCTATTAGTGGACTATAAAATGGATTGGCTCATGGGGGGTTAGCACAGTATATAATATGTACAAAATAAGAGTCCAACACTTAGAATCATTAATTTGATACAAATTTTAATTTTCTTTTTTCTTGAATTTAACAATTCAAATAATTACATAGCTTTTTTTTTTCCCCTTGATACTTTGAATACTTTTCAAATAAGAGTTATGGTTCTTTGTATCCAGAATCCATAGTTTTATTCTAAAAATGTTTTGTTTTACAGCGAAATTCACCTTGTACAAATCCCGGGGGCCACTTGAGATAGAAGGTTATGTTAAAGAGTAGTTTACATGGATAAGAGGGGAAGATGACAGTTGACTCTAGATTCAGTTTGTCCAATGAATTTCCATAGTAGTAATAGTGATAGGGCAGTGAGAGACTTGCTACAGCCTGCATGTGTGAGAGAGAGGTTGGAGTGGAGAAAATAATTCTTCTAAAAGGACTCTGAGATATTTCTGAATTCTATCAAGACTGGTCTGTGCAGCCCCTACCCAAATAGGGCATTAGTACTCTATTTTTTGATTGATCTGGCGTTTTTAAAGTTAGAGGATAGCAGGAGGTATTCATATTTACTGGAGAGGTACAAGATCACTAACCTGCATCTTTAGTGATGGATTGTATTCAGTAATTCCCTTTGATGTTGGGTGTGAGTTCAATTATTTTGTGTGTGTGTGTGTGTGTGTATATATATATATATATATATATAATCTCCAAATGAATAGGGAACGAAGAAAAAAAAATTGCAATGTTCAAAACATTAATTTAAAAGAGTGCTCAATATAAAAATGGAGCAATGAATATTTATTATTAATAATTATTTTAGAACATCTACAAACTACATATACATGTTTCATTAAAAATGACCGACAAGGAAGATTTTATTAATTTTTGATTTAATGTTTTCAGTATTCTTACATGTTTTCTTTTTCCTGGAGATAACGAATGTAAAAATGTTTCATAATTTTCGACTTTCCAAGTGCTTTCAGCCACTTCACAGGCCATTTTTAAGGATGTTATTTTTCTGGTGTTATGTCGTCATGTTTGACTGTAATGTAATTTTTTTTGTTTTTTGTTTTAAAAGCTGTCCCATGATACACATGGCAGGTATCATGTGAGTGTCTGCCTAAATTTTTTTTTTTCCAAAAGACTTAAGAATGCTGAAAATGAAAAAATTACATTACAGTCAAGCATGAGGACATAACAACACCAGAAAAAATAACATCCTTGAAAATGGCCAGTGAAGTGGCTGAAAGCACTTGGAAAGTTGAAAATTATGGAACATTTTTTAAATGAAAGATTGCTGCCCAAATATACATAATTACATTCATATATATAATTATAATTTTTAATTGCTATCACCCCATACAAGGCAGTAAAGACAGTAAGAGGAATGGTTAACCCACATCCTTCTAGCACTAGTTTAAAATAATGCTGCTGTTTTTTTCTACAAATTGAAGCATTTTGTTTAAAATGAATATTTTCTTGATTTCAAATGAAAACTTGGAATTTTCCCAACCTTTAAGTGAAATTTACCTGTTCCAAAATTATAGTTTAGATATATGCAGAGAAAGGGTTTTAAAGTAAACTGACATCAGTAGGATACCAGTTAAAATCTATGTTACATAGTAGGATATATATATATATATATATATAGCCTTTGAGATTTGAAAAAGAAATCACTCAACTAGTGGTTGAGAGCAAGGGAAAATTGACTCACCCCAAAATCATTTTAATCGACTGAATTTATTTTCTTAACAGTCGCCTTACGTAAACATAGCATGAATCTTGAGTCAAGGATAATGTTTTTCCCAATGAGTTTTTAAAAATTTGTGAGCGTCTTTAATCTGGGTGACATTTTGGCTCCACTCTGGAAGCATTTATTAAACGAATGTTTACACTGACCGAGACGATAAAAGCAAGAACAGGCGCCATGCGTAAGACCAAAGAGTTCAATAATGACATTGTAGGCCATTCTAAGTAACTTGTGAATCTTCAATGGCATACTTTTTGGTTGTAAAAGGAATCAGATTTCTTTTTTTTATATTTTAAGGGACATGTTTCATTGCAAGAATTTTAATTGACCATGGGCGAGTAAAGCAATAAACTTTAATTGCCCAATTAAGTTTTTAATCGACTCAGCTGATTGGGCAAGCAAAATCTCAATGGCTGTATATATATATATGATTGCCATAGTAAAGAAAAAAATTAACTTGTGTCTTGTAAACAAATCACTGAAGAAGCTTAATAAAGTGAAACATTAGATTAATGACGCTTATCCTATTTGTTCTTTACCTATTCTAGCATCTTGTCAGATTTCAATTTGTACACTCAACTTGTATAAAATCTTAGTATTAACAATGGGTGGAAATTTATCAGAAAAAATATATAAATCCAGTAGTTGCAATTTTGAAAATTTTTATTTTTGTTTACCTTGCAACATCTTTTTGTTTACCTTGTCAGTTTACTTTACGACATCACACATTATTTGAAAATAAGTATAACTGTCAGTTTTAAATATAACACATTGCTTGTTAGGATATATATAAATATATAGAAATAGGGGTTGTACTCGAAACATGTGTAGCGGCACAGATACCATTATGGACACTTAATGTATCATACAAAAAGCAAGTAATATTCATAATAGTAAGAATAACAACAATAAATCTACACTTTAAACAAAATGTTCATGGCTTCTTGCACTCTTTTCTTACATATAACCTTTAAATAAGAACTTGACAACATTCCAAAGACAAATCTATAACTGTAACAGCTTTTATAGGATAAAAGTTGTATTTATTTTCTTTAGGCTTAAGTGATTATTGAAATGCAAATCAGCAAATGACTTTTTCATGAACTTTCAGAAGCTAATTAAAGCTATAGTTGATTGCTGTGTTCATCTCTTATGTTCTATTGTAGAAGCCTTTATTGTATGTATTTGTGGATTTCTACATGTGAGGATGGATCAATAAGTTTGAAGCCTGACATGGCTAAACGTTGATCTGAAATTTATAATTTATAATAGTCGGTTTGTGGAAATATGTTATGCAAATTGTATTTTGAAAGGAGGAGATTGAAAATTATTTGTTGAAGAATTGGTTGATGTGTGTGTATATATATATATATATATATATATATATATATATATATATATATTTACTTATTGGTAAAATATAAGCCAGAAAGATTACTGAAAAAAAAAATTGCTCAATATCACAATACAGAGCTTCGTTATGGTTTCACCCCACCACTATATATATATATATATATATATATATATATATATATAATTCCAAGTGAAGAGGACTCAAGGTTTTTTTTATTTTGAGCGCTCTGGCATTTATTTTATTATAAACAGTGCTCAATATAATGAGTATTATAGAGCTTAATATAATATAATTATATGGTTATTTCAATTTTACATTGTGACATAGAAATTTCCATGTTGCAATGTAAAATTGACATAACCATATAATTATCTATATATATATATATATATATATATATATATATATATATATATATTATAAAAACTTTAATCCAAAAGGAAAAGCAGGAAGGTAAATCCTAAAGACCCGATCCTAATTAATTTATTTTATTATATATATATATATATATAGATAGATAGGTGTGAGTTTGTGAGCCTGAGTTTCATGCTCTTGCAATCATCAGACAAACTGATTAATTTTTTAAAAAATTGGCTATATGTTGTACTGTGTATATTGGTGTGTTTTTGTAGAAGTGGGAGAAAAACTTGTCGTTATGACAAACCCAGACATAGATACACACTTGTACACCCATTAATGTATGCAGCTATATACGTACGCAACGGCGCACATATACAAATATATGCTAAGCCCCATAGGGTTTGCATATAGTTATGTCTGTGTGAGCCCTGGTGGGCGGACATGTATGTGTGTGTGTCTCTGTGTATGTCAATGGGTGTACAAGTGTGTATCTATGTCTGCATTTGTCACAATGACAAATTTTCCTCCCACTTTCACAAAAATACACCAATATACACGCAGCCCCAAATATAGCCAATTTTGAAAAAAATTAATCAGTTTGTCTGATGATCACAAGAGCGTGAAACCCAGGGTCACAAACTCACACATATCTATATAAATATGTCAGCACTATCACTGATATTGAGCGCTTTCAAATAAGTACCACGCATATATAAATAATATATATAACAATTTGCGCATATATATATATATATATATATATATATATATATATATATATATATGAGTACTGGTTATAATTATTAGGGTATCCCAGGTTTTTAAAAACAAATGATATATTTCATACTATTTTTAGTATTTATTGCCAAGTGGATAATTCTAAATGAAAAAAGAATGGTTCTTTTGTTATTATTACTTTGCAAAATTTTACAAGGCAAATAGCGACAATTCACCCATCGCACCCTGTAGATTGAAACTATGTATTTCATACTATTTTTAGTATTTATTGCCAAGTGGATAATTCAAAATGAAAATAGAATGGTTCTTTTGTTATTATTACTTTGCAATATTTTTCAAGGCAAATAGCGACAATTCACCCATCGCACCCTGTAGATTGAAACTATGTATTTCATACTATTTTTAGTATTTATTGCCAAGTGGATAATTCAAAATGAAAATAGAATGGTTCTTTTGTTATTATTACTTTGCAATATTTTTCAAGGCAAATAGCGACAATTCACCCATCGCACCCTGTAGATTGAAACTATGTATTTCATACTATTTTTAGTATTTATTGCCAAGTGGATAATTCTAAATGAAAATAGAATGGTTCTTTTGTTATTATTACTTTGCAAAATTTTACAAGGCAAGGAAGCAAAGATAAACTCTTCCAAATCACCCTAATTTTTTCTTCATTCTTTCATTGATGAAACTGCAGTATAAGTAATTATTAAATATTTATAATTTCACTTTTCATTTACAATTATTCACTTGGCAATAAATACTAAAAAAAAATAGTAGGAAATACATCATTTTTTTAAAACACTGGAGCGGCCTAATAATTATGACCAATAGTGTACATATACACAGGGTGTCCATAAAGTTTGTATACACTTTTAAAAAATTTATAACTTCACTTGTATTTGCAATTTTTGAAAGTGCACACGGACTTTATGGACACCCTGTATATATATGTAAATTATTACAATAACAAGATTAAGTAATGATATACAAATATAAGATATACATATAAATAACATATCATTACAATATTACAATAACATACAATAATATATAATAAAAATAATAATAAAACAAATTATAATAATAAACAGCTATAATAATAGAAAGAAAAATATAGACCATAATAGGGGAAAATATAATGGTTTTTTCTATATGAACAACATTTTATTTTATAAATAATTTAATTATGTATTCTTTTTATTTTCCCCTTTTATTGTTTGTATTTTTCTAACTATTAATATATATTATTATAGTTGTTTATTATTAATATTTGTTTTGTTATTATTATTATCATCATTAATTTTATTATTTTTATTATTTACTATTATATATTATTGTATGTTATTTATATTGCTTAATTATAATATTGTAATGATATAATATGGTATTTTATTTGTATATTTTAATATTTATTATTACTTAATTATGTTATTGTAATAATTTTCATAAATAGACATTTTGCATTTTAATACATATTATTTCATACACACACACACACACACGCACACACACATATATATATATGTCTAGATGAAGAGAACAAACAGGTTTAGAATCCATAGTTCTCTGGCATTTACTTTTTAAATGTAGGTTGTAGAACATAATTAAATTTGTTCTTTGTATTTAAAATTAATTTAATTTACATTGTGACACAGAAATCTCTGTTTTAAGATTTAAAGCTTTTATCTTGTAATCAGGCAATATTTTATATATATATATATATATATATATATATATATATATATATATATATATATATAACTTGTTAAATCTTTCCTTTGAAGGTAACAATCACACTCTCTCTCTCAAATTAAATAACACATATTTAAAAAAATACACAATTTATTTATTTACTAGCAGTATAGCCTGGTGTTGCTCGGGTGTAATGAAAGCTTTAAAACTAATTCATGGTCCTGGAGATCAGACTCTTTGGACATTGGCACAAAAGACTAAAAAGCAATAGTTGTTTCCAGTCAAAGCAAAACTAGATTGAAAGAAAAATGAATGGATGAAAGTCAAATTTTGATTTCTGGTATATATGTCAAATAAGTTTTCCATGGCAAACTGAATTTTGAAGGTTAAATAAGTCCTCTGAGTAAATGGTATCATGGCTGAGACTAAAAACTACAATTATACCAACTTAGAGCAAAACTGGAAGTAAAAACCAAAATAAAAGAGCTGAAAACCTGATTTTGATCAGACCCGATAGGATATCGGGGTATCAATTTCCAATATCAGATTCAAATAAGTCATCCAAGAATAAACTAACCTAAGTAAGTTCGTGAAAACTTATTGTACTAACTGGGAGTAAAATTGGAGAAAATGAGCCATATTCTTGGCTGAATATCGGTTTTTGATCAGATTTGATAGAAAATTTGGGGGTATTGATTTCTATATTGGAGGAAATCAGAAAAAAATAAGTAGCCCATGACCTGACCAAAAGCTTAAAGAATATTCGTGTGAAGCTTGGTGAGAATTGGATGAAAATTGTGGATTTGTATAAAGGACATACAGGCAGACAGATAGATAGACACACACACAAACATCTTTTTTTTATATAAATAGATAATCTTTTTGAACCAGTGCCATAGATGATATGGAATACTCCATTGTTGCTGTAGTTTGGTATATATGCCAAGATTTGAATTATGTTCTGGTCATTTTTCAGTCAGTGCCTGAGAGTTGCATTGTGCATGTGGTCCAGAGTTGTATTGCTGGTGAGGAGGAGGGGGATATATATATATATATATATATATATCCCCCTCCTCACCAGCAATACAACCCTGGACCACATGTAATATATATATTACAGACAGAAATAGGGTTGTTACAATGGGAGAAATTGGTATAGAATAAAAAGTGTGAATGTTACGTTTAAAGTGTAGATTTCTTATTATATATATAAAACGTCAGCTAAGGAAATTTGATGAATAAAACAACAAAATGATAAAAATATTGTCAATAAGATTGATGATATTTATTATTCCTTTTGGCTTTAAAATCTTTTTCTTTTTGATTCAATTTAGCGAAAAGGCCTACTAATGTATCATAGATATCTTCAATCTTATTGTGAATATCATCTTTTTTTTTTTTTTTTCAAATTTCAATAACCAGCCTATTAAATCTATAGGCAGCTTGCATGGACCTTTTTTCATTTTTGAATATATATATATATATATATATATATATATATATATATCCAATCCATCTCCCTGAATCACATCCATTTCTTTGTTATCACCTGTTTTTTTCTCTCACTGTAACCCCCCTGTGCACCAGTGGCAATCCTGCCTTGCTTAGGGTTAAATGATTATAAAAAAAATATATCTATCTATCTATCTATGATAAATAGAGTGTGTGCAGTATCTTCAAAGGAAAGATTTCATTTTAAAAAAATTGAAAGAACTTATCCATATTATTTAACATACATACATATATATATATATATATATATATATATATATATCCCACACAGATAAAAATATAGGAAAAAAAAAGTTTAAAATACAACTGGAATCTTTAAGAATATTTATTTTTACCAGTTTCACAACTTTTGATTTTCAAAAGTTAAATTGATATGGTGAGATGAGTAGCTATGCTATGATAATCTCCTGCAACTCTTCTAAACAGACTCCTTGTTTAAGTTAGTGAATTCTGCCATAATCCTTGCCTTCATTTCATCTTTGATGTTACAAGGAGTTTTGTTGGTCTCTTGCTCAATTGTGTCCCATACATAGTAGTCAAGAGGGTTGCAGTCTGAGGAGTTAGGTGGTCAGATATAAGGGGTTGGTGTGATCGCAGAGATTGTCTGATGGCCATAACTGGGTGTTCCTGCTTATGTGGCATAATGCAAATTGCCATTGATAGACATAGGATCTTCCAGCAGCCATCCTCTTGACCCAGGTGTGCACTAGCTTCTCAAGGTACTTGTTGTAGGCCTCTGTCTTGAGTCTGAGGTCATTTGGAAAGATGAATGGAGGCATATAGTTGCCATCACTAGTGATTACTCCAAACACCATGATGCTGACTGGATGTATCATCCAATTCTTTCGAACCCTCTGTACTGTCCTCAGATTTACAGCCCGACACTCTGAAATGTTCTTATTGAAGCTGCCAGTGCAGCATGCCCTTTCTAGCAGAGTAAATTGCATCATTGTGCTTTTTTGCTCACGGATGATGCCCAACTGACACTCCTATACTGAGAAGTCAACAAAATAAAAAAAAAAAAACTGCACGAGCAAAATTAATAATATAAAATGGCGACAATTTACCAATCGCACCTGTATATGATTTTTGCTGTGTGTTCTGTCTAGTTTTCAAAATAGTGCTTTCTCATGCATCAAATATATTCAAGAGCTAACTCCAGAAACATGCTTATGGATACACACTTGTCTGTGAGATGACGACGGCAATAAATTTCAAGTTATTAACAAAATCACTGATGACTAATTAAATACTACTTACCAGCTAACATGTTTGCTTTTTTTTTTGTTTTTGTTTTTTAAGTTCATTTGTGTGTTAAAACTTTGAAGGTTACATAAATGGATAAATAATTCTATAGTCTGACACAGCTAAAATTTTATGATGCAATATTTGATCTGTGTGATTTAATAAAGAAATTTTGGATTATGTTGAAAAATATTTATGCAAAATAAATGCTTTTTTCCATTATTAAACTGTGGACTTTTTGTTTTTAACTACTTATCCATCACTGTAGCTATGAACCTAATGTTTTTATTACTGCTCTGTAAATTCCTATAAAAATACATAATAAATTTTTATCTAAAATTGTCTTTTTTGAAGATTTCAAGCAAGAGCTGTCCAGAATTAGAGAGAAAAAAAAAGATATTTAGTCATTTTGGTTGTTTATTAACATTGGACAGAATAAAAATGGAATCTAAAATGTATGTTTTTTGCTTTAGAGAAGATTTAGAACTACAGAAAACTGTAAATAAATATGTAAAGTGATGTAAGCACAGCATAGTCAGAAATATGGTTAAAATCTGCTTATAAATTTGACTGTTGGAAGTTTTTGAATCTTTACAAATGTTGCTTTTAAATAGAAAAATAATTTTTACTATCCAGAACAAAATGGGCATTTAAAAATAAATGATTGTATCGCACAAATTATTGCAAATGTGTAGCATTGCATGATGGGTAAAGAATATGGCTACTTTTTTTCTTCATATCACAGATCTGCAATATTACTGAATAATAATAAAAACAAAAAGTACTGTTATTATTTAATGTGTTACTTATAGAAATCTCTCAATCTTGTATTCCTATTTCTCTAAATGTGTGCATTTTATATATATATATATATATATATATATATATATATATATATATATATATATATATTTATTTTGTATGTCTGTGAGTATGTATATTTTAAGATCAGTATAAGCTGGTGGGTTTTTGAATTTTTTTGCTAATGGAAAGAATATAGAGCCAAATAAATTGAGATTTTGGTCATGTTGTTCTGTGGAGGAAGCCTCCAAGAACCTGAGGCCCAACTTTGCAAACTATCTGTATGTGTGTTAGAGACAATAAATCTATTTGAACTGATCTGATAATTTTTCCAGACTTTTTCTTCTTTTACCTTCCTTCTTGCTTTTTTTCCTTTAATTTAAAAAAAAAAATTTTTTTTCTTTTTCTCCCCCTCAGCTTTCTCATTTTATTTCTCTTCTTTTTTTTCTTTGTTCAATTATATTTTAAAAATATTTCCGTCTTCATTAACTTCTTTACCTTTTAGGTGGACCTGAAGGAGACTACCACCACCTTTAAATTTGTTGTTTTTCATTTTTTTTTTTTTACTTTTTTCAGTGCAGTTAGTTATTACATAAAGTTTCTGATTATTAAAAAAAATTTGGAAAAAATTCAATATTTAAACAATTTTAGTGGGGAGCTCAGTTTCTCATACAATGTTATAGTAAATCAATCCACCATTTTGAAACCACTCGCGTTGGGGTCACTTTGTTTTTGTTTTTTTGGGATGAGTTGTTGCTCTTGTTTTTGTCTTTTTCAAGTTTTCTTAATTTTTACGATGGCATCATCCTCGGAAACTCCAAGAATGGCTTTATTCAAAAATTTTGCAAAGGATTCAGTAGTTGAATATGTGAAAGCAAAAAAGTTAATTGCACAGGATCAATTTACTATAAGGTTGTATGAAAAATTGAGCCCCCCCACGCAAAAAAAAATTTATGAATGTTGAAATTTTCACAAATTTTTTGTTAATCAATAAGTTTAGGGTTTAATCGATAAGATTGCATTGAAAAAAGTAGAAAAAAATTGATTACCACCACTTGTAAATTGGTTATGTTGTACCGGTGAGTGGTACTAAAATGGAGGATCGATTTACTATAATGTTGTATGAAAAACAGAGCCCCCCACTAAAATTGTTTAAATATTGACATTTTTTCAAATTTTTTTTTTTTTTGATCAAAGAGTTTAAGGTGTAATTGATAAGATTGCACTGAAAAAAAAAAAAAAAAAAAAAATGAAAAACAACAAATGTAAAGGTGGTGGTAGTCTCCTTCAGGTCTGCCTTCATTTTGTTTTTATTTCTTCTGCTTTTAACTTTTTCTATTACTTTATTTTTGTTTTGCCTTTTCTTGTCATTCAGTTTTTTTTTTTTCAAACAGGGAGCCTGTCAAGTGTGGGGCAGTGTTGGAAATGGGTGATTCCTAAATAAAAATTCATTGGTAGAGCTGTACAATAAATACTGCGACTAAATTGTTTTTTCTTTATCATCTTACTATATATTAACCAATCCAGATGACTGATATAACAATTTTTAAAAAGATTTATAAAAGTTAATAGTGGAGGTTGTGGTGGGTGTTCAGTCTGCTATGTAAATTCATTGTAAATTAATCTCCCTTCAGAAACCAAAACAAAATATGTTATATAGTGTGATTTCTTCATAATCTGGAGTTTTGATATATAAAAAAGAAAAAAGAACTTCAGATTTAGAAATATTTGTCCATTTAAATAAATCATTTAGTATAAGCATATTTTGTTTTGCCTTCTGTAGTGGGATGGGAACAATTTATAATGGATTTAAATAGCTAACTGAATCTCTTTAATAGCTTTTATATAATTTAATTTTAAAAAAATGTGAGCTCTGAAGTGTTTAATCCAAAAAAAAAAAAAAAAGCTGCAACAAATTTCTTATTTTGATTAACCACATTTCTTACGATAGTTATTCAAAAAGTTCTAAGCTTCACCCAGAAACAAGACAGTTTTTCATTATTTTTCAATATAGTCCCCTTGACATCAGTGCTCTTAGTCCAATGATGCTTAAACATGGCAATCCCATCAGGAAGAAGGTGGTGTCCAGGTCCTCAGAAAACTCCTCCACAGCACATATGATCTCATTATTGTTTCCAAAATGGCTACCACGCAGGTGGGATTTGAGGACTCTTATTCTCAGGCTCAGGAAGAGCTGAAATTTTTAGGATATATAATTAGGTTTAGTTTAATTTATTTTGTTTAAAGGCATATCAACTACAATTGGTTTTTTAATACTGACACAATTTTTATGATAGGTTTGTATTATGTCACTGCCCAGCCAGTCACTGTTGGTTTCGATCCAGATAGCTGGTCGTAGATTGTTCACGGTGATCTCCCTTGTCCCACGTTGTGTTGATTAATCACAAGGTAGTCACGTGAATCTTCCACTAGCTGTCTCTCTGCCGAACTAAACCAAACCGGGAAGCATGCACACAACTGAGTAATAAAAGAAAGAAATATAGCGCCAAGAAAAATAAGTGGACTACGTCTGAAGTGTTGTAAAATAACGTCTTTACATACAGAAAGTAATTCACACAATAGTCTTTTTGATAATTCCCAATCGCTGTTTCTATCAAGCTGGTAGCGAAACGGAAGTCTCTTAAGTAAATCGAATTGTTCTCTTAAGCAATAAACGAAAAATCTGGCTGGCCGCAACTCGCTGCTCCGAACAGAGTTCTAAGTTCGTCGTAAGTCTAGTTAACTTGATTCATGTTTTCCGGAATGTTGCGGAAATTGCCGAAGTGCTGGGTTATGGGTAGGTTGGCGCGGTTCATTTTCGGAAACCGAATCGAGGTGGATTTCTTGTTCCGGGCGGAATCACTGTCACCAAAAACTCTGTTCATTTGGCAATTTCAAACTTTGTCTGCAAAGTCTCTTCGTGTCTGTCTCTTAACTCTGGTTGGTTGATTGGCGACAGGCTTCTCTACGGTCGGCACCCAACGGCATGGCAATTATCTCTCTGTCTCTTTACTTCTTCAGCTGGGAACTGTCTTTGGCAGGCGGCGATTTTCTATGGTTGGCACCCAACGGCGTGGCAATTATTTCTTTGTCATTACGTCTCTGGACCGGGAACTCAAACTCGAAACAAAGAACTACAGTTTTATCTACTTAGAGCAAAACCTGAAGCAAAAACCAAAATAAAAGGGCTGAAAACCTGATTTTGATCAGACCCGATAAGATATCGGGGTATCAATTTTCAATATCGGATTCAAATAAGTCATCCAAGGATAAACTAACCTAAGTAAGTCCATAAAAACTTATTGTACCCATTGGAAGTAAAATTGGAGAAAATGAGCCATATTGATAGCTGAATATTGGATTTTGATCAGATTCGATAGAATATGGGTGGGGGTATCGATTTCCGATATCGTGGATAATGAGTCGTCTGAGAAGATCTACTAATGTTTGAGAATAAAAACTATAATTTTACCAAGTTAGAGCAAATTCTGCAGCAAGAACCACGATAAAAGGGCTGAAATCCTGATCTTGATCAGACCTGATCGGATATCGGGGTATCGATTTCCGATATTGGGGGGGAAATCGTAAAAACAAGTAGCCTATGATCTGACCGGAAACCTAAAGAATATTTGTGTGAAGTTTGGTGAGAATCGGATAAAAATTGTGGATTTGTATAAAGGACATACATACATACATACATACATCTTGCCTTTTATATATATTATAGATGGTCATTATAAATAATTAAAAAATGCATGAAGGATAAAATTATTTATAAGTGACCTGCATTTAATTCACTATTAGTAATTGACTCTACTCAAAAAGACTTCATAATAAAATATCAAAATTTCAATTTCATTGTTTTTCTTTTTCATCCTCAATTTTTAGAGGTACACGGGAATCTATAAAAATGCCAAGGGGTACAGGAAAACAACAACAAAAAAAAAAATGGGAACCTCTTGTTTATTGGATCTTTTTAAGAAGATATCCTAGCCTACTTGAAGAAGATTGGTCTATACCACAAATGGAATGCGTATTGAGGAATGAGGGCTTGGAGAATCTGATGCTCACAGGACGGATAGAGGGAAATAGAGAGAGGGGAACGCAATGCATAACATATTTGATGGGTTTAGGTAAATGGATGACAATACCAAGACAAGAGATATTAAGAACTACGAAGAAGAGAGAGAGAGAGAGAGAGAGAGAGTGTGTGAGAGAGAGAGTGTGTGTGTGTGTGAGTGAGAGAGAGAGAGAGAGAGAGAGAGAGAGAGAGGTTCCGTTTTTATAGTTGCTCAACAGCATCATCTAATAACTTCTTGGGGAAATTAAGTGGAGGCAACCCTTAGTGTCCTCATGACCCTAATGGTTTACAAGACTCATGACATAATCTGATGACCTGTGGTGTCATAGGTCATGTGAAGAGCTTATATTTACTTATTGTTCGTTCCTCTCATTCCATATGGAAGATTAGGGTTCTTTTAACGCTGCAATTCGAAGACATGCTAATAGTAGGAGTTTCAGTGAAAGTTTTGAAATCATAAATAGTCCCAAGCTGCATGTATCAAACACCAGAAGAAGATAGAAGCGTACAACGGCCGAAACGTCGGGAATATGGCAAGAAAGATGAGGACAACAGTTCGAATAATGTAAATAATGTAAATAATTCCAATACCTCATCTCAGAAATATAGACAAATTTCAATCACTTGAAGAAGGCTAGAGTGTACAACAGTCGAAACATCGTGAATATGGCAACAAAGATGAGGACAACAGTTCGAATAGTGCAAATAATGTAAATAATTCCAATGCCTCATCTCAGAAATATAGACAAATTTCAATCACTTGAAGAAGGCTAGAGTGTACAACAGTCGAAACATCGTGAATATGGCAACAAAGATGAGGACAACAGTTCGAATAGTGCAAATAATGTAAATAATTCCAATACCTCATCTCAGAAATATAGACAAATTTCAATCATTTGAAGAAGGCTAGAGTGTACAACAGTCGAAACATCGTGAATATGGCAACAAAGATGAGGACAACAGTTCGAATAGTGTAAATAATGTAAATAATTCCAAAGCCTCATCTCAGAAATATAGACAAATTTCAATCACTTGAAGAAGGCTAGAGTGTACAACAGTCGAAACATCGTGAATATGGCAACAAAGATGAGGACAACAGTTCGAATAGTACAAATAATACCTCAACTCAGAAATATAGGTAAATTTTGTCTTTGTTGTGTAACATTTTTTTTTTTTTAATCATTTCACCACGAGCAAGGCAGAAACGCCACTGATGTGCAGGGGGCTACATAACTGTAAAAAGATTAATTAGAAAAGAGTGAGGAGTACAAACTAGTTAGACAGGAGCAATAAAAAGCTGAGAAAGCAGGTGCGATGACAGATACATAGGTGGAGAGAAAGGGAAGGTTATACGGGGGTGGGGAGAGAGAGCTAGAGTCCAGTGGTTAGTAGATGAGTATTGACTTTGCATTTAAATTTCTGGAGGTTGTAGCCGTCAGGAAAGCAAGAATACGGGAGCGAGTTCCACAGGCGGGAAGTGCGAGAGAAGAAGCTGAAGGAGTAGAATTGTCGGCTGCATTTGGCTAACCTGTTATTATTGTCTAGTTCTTCTTCGTATCTTTTTTTATGCAAACTTTTTTAATCATATCGCTCCATGCAAGGCATTTTACTGCCACTGTTTTGCAGGGAGTTACATAGGAGGAAAGTTATGAGAAAAAGTGACAGGTTATAGGGGATGTCAGGAAGTGAGTAAGAGAAGGATGAGAATACTGATGAGAGTGGAGTGGACGGAGAAAGGAGCATGAGAGAGAAGATGCAGGTTAGTGAGATAGAAGATGACTATTGACTGTACATTTAAATTCTTGGAAATTGTAGCTGTCGGGGAAGCAAGTAAACGGAAGGGAATTCCACAGGCTGGAAGTGCGAGAAAAGAAGCTGATGGAGTAGAATTTGCGCTTACATTTTATTGGTTTCACAGTAAAAGGGTGTTAAAAGCTGTTATTTTTTGTCCACATTAAAGTACTTTTCCTCATGTAAACTTTCATTTCCATTACAAACCAACTTGGCACTTTACCCCAGAAGACAGCAAAAGTACCAATTGAAAATTACTAGCGATGAAAAGAAAACTAAAAAATACCAAACTGTGGCTCCTGGTCAATTTCAATTATTTTCACCGAGAAAGACTTAACTCTTTCTGTGTTGCACCATGGGAAGAGATTATGAGTAATGCCTTTAAAAAAAAGTACAGATATGGCTGGATAAAAATGATTGGAAAGTATTGTGGAACCAGACAGTATGAAAGGTTCTGATCTTACCCGATTCATTTCTACCAGAGCATTGGGGAGCGCATACAGAAGTTAGGTCCAGGTGCGAAAGTACGGCTCGATCCGGGCTGCCGGAAAAATAGCTTCTAAAAATCGATGGTCAACCCTATCGAATGCCTTGGACTGATCTCAACTGATCGGCGCGGCTTTACTGTCGATTTGCTCGATGATCACGCGTATCAAATGAAAATTGTCTTGAATAATTCTACCCTTCACAGCACAAGTCTGCTTAGAGCCAATCAGACTAGACAAGGCAGCCTGCAAACGGCTGGCTAAAGTTTTGGCTAAAATCTTTAACTCGTCAAAGGCCGAAGGTTACCTACCCCATCCCCACTGTTTCTGATCTTGCATAGCAACTTGATCGAGCCTATGACCTGTGTAAATTACAGAATGAAAGCGTGGACGATCTCAAAGCTCTACATCAACTCTCTTAACTAGGATGTAGATAGAACTGACTACAGTAGCCAAGCTGCCCCTATTAGTCAAAGTTTACATTACCTCCCGGAGGCCTCATTATGATACCTATCGATAAAGTCACGAAATGGCTTTGCATCTGGCTCTTTAGTACCTGATCTTTACCTTATATGATCTATTTTGGGATCTAGGACGGCATTTCAATACTCCGCTAAAACTACTTGACGAGATGTCTTCAAAAAACGGCCCGATCCGCAAAAACAAATCAGGCCGCCCTTCATAGTCATTAGGCTCGGTCAGGCTGCTCAAATGAGCCGAAAAAACTTAGCTCTCATGGCAACGTCTAGCAAGGTAAAGCTTTCCCTCCGGTTCTGCGAAAGAGCACACACCGTATTTAAAGACTTGCTTACCAGCCAGGAAAAACCTCTCGAGCGTGCATAAAAACGTGTTGAATAGAGGAAAACCTTCTTAGACAGTATATATTCATGATAAAAACCGGTTCTCCTGTAGACCTTATACATCCACTCTGAGACACTGAAGATCGTGAGCGAGCCTCGCTTTCCTAGACTCCAACCTAAATGTTGAGAAGACGTGACAGAGGATGAGGGGCCTTCTGTCTGGCGCTCCCCACTGGCCCTGCCAACAACTAGCAATTCCCTTTTTCTCCTCCATATCCACACAAGCAGCAGACAAACACTTTTCTGAAAATTGGTGGGGGTCTCACAAAAGACCCAACCGCAGGTTTAACAGCTCCGGTCCTTGTCGCTGGCATATCCGTTACAGGTAAGGCGAATTTAACATACTCGACCAGGGACAGAAATACAGGGGCTTTCTTCTCTGAGCAAGGAGAGGTGACTAGTCTCTCCGCACTTCCAATATGTTGGTTTTTGGCGGGTCACAATGACCAGCAATTTTTGACTCTCTTTATCGAGACAGTTGGGGATAGAGATGAACGCTTTGCGGTCCATTATGATTTTAAAACTCTATCTTCTTTTCAGATCATTGAATGAAGCACCCAATATCTGACCGTATGGGCTAAATAGACAGCTAAGTGTTCTCCTAAGAACTTGAAGTAGAACTTCCAAGACTGCAAAGTGGTCCTTCGTGTGCCTTCAAATTTCGTTCTTAGGATGAGCTTTTTAGTTATAAGGTCGCGACTGGCTACCTCTATACAGTCTTGAGACGTGGATAAAAGTATGTCCCACATGAAATAACTCGTGCCTTTGTTTATTCTCTGGGGCTTAACCCCCAGGGACGTCAACGACTTGATGATGGTGTCTTTCTTAGAGAGACTAATTTGGCTTAAACGCTTGTCGAGCACAATGACAAAGACAATTTGTTTTTTCTAATCCAGTCAAGCACAATTTTTCTCTTTATAAAGGAACTAAGGAAGAAACAGAAAACATATTTTAACCAAGCTATATAATACAGAAACTTATTAAAATTTCCTTGAAAAGTAATTGATTAAAATTACAGATAACCAAATACTAAAGTCAAAATAGACCCAAATAAAATACAAAATAAAACAAAAAGCAAAAATAGAATGCTGGTTATACCAGTAAATGAAATAAATTTTACCTTAGTCAAAGCAGAATACATAAATACATAAAATTAAGAAGAGAAAAATATGAAAGTTCGGTGTGAAAAAAGAAACAAGTGCAGTTGAAGAATTTCACCAAGTACATAAAAGCAAAAAAAAAAAAAAAAGAAAAAAAAGCAACCCCCCACACACAGAGCTTAGAAAAAGTTTCAAATTAAAATGGATACAAAGTTCCAAATAAACAAAGTCGAAAATAAGAATATAAACGCTGATAGGAAAATTAAAAGAAAATAAACGGAAAACGGTGTAACGGAAGTTATCGAGAAATATATCAAAGAAACAAAAGCACTAATAAAAACAATATATTTAAACAAAAAACAATACTTTATAGTTACTAAATGTTATACCAAAAGAAAAGAGAAAAAATCAGTCTGAAAAGTTGAGAGGGGAAAAATAAAATTAAGCAAAAATTGAAAAAAAAAAAAAAAAAAAAACAAAAAAAAAAACAAAAGGGAAAAAATTCACAAAATCAAAGAAATGTAACAAAATTAAAAAAATTAACGAAAAACAGATAATAATTTCCCGGTAGCGGATGAAAATCAATCTGTTAGCAGAACATGAAATTATTTGTAGAAAAGGAACAGAGCAGCTACGTTATGGTTGTGGGAAAGGGACTGAAGCTGAGATACAACTTCAGGAGCAACAACATTGCAGATTCCACTTTGGATTTTACTGAGAATCGCTAAATATATGCCAGGAACACCAGATAGAGCCAATATATATATATCATATTTAAAGATGGCCATTTATGATCAGCGAGGGAGCGAAGTAAGCGTAGCGAAAAAAAAAAAAAAAAAAGGTAAAGGAAGAAGGAAAGAAGGAGAGGAAGAATAAAAGGGAAGGAGAAAGGAAGAAAGATGGAGGAAAAAGCGCGTCAGATTAGCAGATAGAAGAAAACGCTTGCAAAGAGGGTGTAGGAAGTTGAGATATATACATTAAAAAGATCTTAAAAGTTTAAAAGCAAATTTTGCTTAGGATACTTTATTATTTAAAGTTTTTCAACTAAACATGGATTGCATCTACCGTGAAGGTTATTGGGATACGAGCGGAACCTGTTAGTCTCTTGGGTTAAGTTCCTCCTCTTTCATTTCCGAAAATCTTAGGGAAAGGGAAGTTGCGAATTTTAGATTGGGGTTAGAAAAGGAGTATTTTTGACAGTAGTAACGTTGTTTAAATTCTCCAGCCGAATTTCCAATGTAAACTTGATAAATTATTTATTTCCTTCCTGTCACACCCAGAGGTTTGTATTATTTTTTTTCTTATTTCTTAATGTAATATGTTCAATAGTAGGTACATCAATATATATTTTGCCGTCATTTTAGACCGTGTATCAATATAAATATTTTTTGATGGCACGGACTCACTCGTTTAAAGAATAATATGTAACCTTGTCTGACTAATTAAAACCATTAAACTTTTTTTACAAAAAAGTTGCACTTCTAGCAAGGCTATAATACTACCACAACAGAGAGGATTACAAAGAGTAAAAAAAAAAAAAAAAAGAGAATGAGAAGACTGAGAATAAAGAGGATTAAGGAAAGGCCAAAAAAGAAACAGTTCAAGAAAATGGAAGATGGAGACTGATGTTGCACTTAATTTAAAAAAAAAAAATTGTACTGATCAGGGAAGCAAGAAATTGGGAGTCCTACAGATGGGATGTGCGAGAAAAGAAACTATTAGCCAGTGCAACTGTAAAATGGTGGGACCTAGTTGCCAATCATGTAGCATGCTTAAATTCATATACTTGGGGTACCAGATGAAAAAGTTCATTAGAAAAGTTACTATGAAAATATTTGTAGAAAAGACTTAGGGAAGACACATCTCATTGGTGAGAAAGTGATAGGAAGTTGAGATGTCTGGTTAGGATGGATTAGATTAGATTCCCTTCTTTGGCTTTTATGAAGAATCTCGAGACTAATAGCAGTAAAACCAGACCGGATATGGCAGTACCAAAGCTATCCTTTCTCTTCAAGTAATTCACGAATGATTGTATTGAGTAATATGGTTCCAGCAACAATGAATGCTTTCTAACCTGACCTGTTATCAAACACTGAAGATAGATTCATTTTAAAATCCCAAACACCTCATGCATTTAAACTAAAGCTACAAAATTTATAATTGAAAATTTCACTGAAACATGGGAAATTTCTAAGTTCTCATCTGGAATAATAAAAAAAAAAATGTTTGTCAGTTTAACCCGAAGCCAGGAAGATATGGGTTTATATTTAAGAAGCATTCTTCTTCTTCTTCTTCTTCTTCTTCTTCTTCTTCTTCTTCTTCTTCTTCTTCTTCTTCTATGTGCCCTGTCCCTTCAGGACGTAGGCGATCATGGCTCTCCACGTCTCCCTATCCCTTGTGGCTCTTAGTATGTTTGCTCCTGTTGCTCCTGGCAACTCCCGTTCCGTCATCCACCTGATCAGGCCCTGCAAATATGTTATCCGCTGCCTTCCTCTGTCTCTCCTTCCTTCTATCTGTCCAGTCAGTATCAGGTTCTCCAGGCTCTCCTTCCTCATTGCATGTCCCATGAACTTCAGTTGTCTCTTCCTGATGCTCAGCATCAATTTCCTTTTTGTTGCCATTCTTTCTAACACCTCGTCGTTGCTTGTATGCTCAGTCCACGATATCCGTAGCATTCTTCTGTAGAACCACATTTCGGCCGCTTCCAGTTTTGTCCTCATTTTCGATGATATTGTCCAGCATTCACAGCCGTATTGAAGAACTGACATCACGCAGCAGTCTGGCACTCTTTTCTTCGTTTCTATTGAGATTTTCCTGTGTGTTAGTATTTTGCTCATCTTCTGGAACGCGTCCTTTGCCATGCCAATTCGCCTTCGGATCTCCGTGTCGCACTTTCCATCTCCTGTTAGAACACTTCCTAGGTACTTAAATTCTTGTACTTGTTTGATTCTGTTACCCCCCACCTGTATTTGACATTTTGGGTTGTATCTTTTGCTGATGACCATGCACTCAGTTTTCTTAAAGTTTATTTGTAGTCCTTTCTTGTCACTCTCTACTGCTACTTTCTGTATGAGGTCTTGTAGTTTCCTTTCCGTGTCCTCAATCAGTACTGTATCGTCCGCATATCTTATGTTGTTCAGGTTGTGGCCTCCAATAACAAATCCTGGTGTGTCATCTAGGGTCCTCAAAATATTCTCGCTGTATAGGTTGAACAAATCCGGTGAAAAAACACATCCTTGTCTTACGCCTTTTTCTATCTTTGTGTATCTACTGAGGTCGTTACCTGTCCGTATGCAGGCCGTTTGCTGCCAGTAGAGATTCTTGATTATTCTTATGTCTTTGCCGAAAATGTCGAGGTTGCCTAGCATCTCCAAGAAGCATTACACGTTAAAAAAATGCAAGATAAATTTTTGCTATTTTATGAATAGTATCGCTCAGTTAGTTAAGTGCTAAACATGATACACGTTTGGGCGATCATGTCTGTTTCGATCCATGTCTGTCTAGGCAGAAGATTTTTCTCGGTAGGTTGCCATTTCTTTCTGGGGTAGACTGGTTGTCAACCAAGGTTATAGAATCCAATTTGTCCTGCTATTTAACCCAATAGCTGGAGGGAGAAGAAATAGATTAATATCTTTCCCAAGAGTATTGGCGCGTAAGTAAATGCAACGAATTTAATTGGAATTCGAACTCGGCTCCCCGATTTCGAACTCGGCTCCCCGATTTCGAACTCGGCTCGATATCCATTGCCATAAGGCACATCTGGTAGTCGAAAACAACTACGAAACAACTACAAAACAACTTAAATATTATCACCTATCTTTTGTTTATGGTAAAAGTAAATTATTTTATATAAACGTGTTGAAATATTTGCTTAATTGGCTAAAAGTAGTGTAGGGGACTTCGTTAATAATTTCGATCACGTCTGGCACAAGGATAATAAATGCGAGACTTACGCTGATCGGGCCTCAAGATTATCTCCGATTCCCCCACAAAATGTATATTAATACGATTCGTCCGACATAAAACAATTTCAGACGCAAGAAATAAGGAATAAGATAACGATGACGCCAATATAACCACAGTAAAACATATATTAACGAATGTATAAAATATTGGTAGAGAAAGCATGCAATACAGTTGACAATAGTTAAGTAGGAGAAAGAGTTTTCTCCCATAGACTGCAGAGAAAATCAAATGTTCTTAGAAAGAAAGTCACTTGTTGAATGAAAGTTTACATTCAAATTGAATGAAAAAAAAGTCTGTTTCAAATGAAAGAATTATTACACAATGTTCATGAATTGGTTGTAAAATGTACAAGTGTTCTTAAGTTTAGAATAGATCAACAGTTCTTAAACAGAATGTTTAGCATAGTGACCGCTGGTAATTTAAACAGTGTAAGTATGTGTCTGTGTGTGCGTTTTTGCCGTGTGAGTAAGATATGGAAACCATTTCTTAATGATGAAGCAATTAATTTTTTCATCTTAAATGCGTTTCAAGTAGACTCCAGATGGCTTAGCGGGAAAATTTCATATTTACTCACCTTTGTAATAAAATATCTGATTGGTCATAAATCGACCAATTAGATATCGTGAACTGAACCAAGTATGGGAAGTAGTTAAAATTATACTCAGCTGCGATTTCAAAATTGTCTCGTAATGAATTGTACAGCAAATTATTTAACCAATCGCTACTTTGAAAAATGTAATGCTTTTTGTGTGTGGGTGTGAACAAACAAATGTTCTTATACGCCGAATTATATGTATGTACGCAGTTATGAATGTGTAAGCCACACTGTAGAATTTCAATTTGTATGCTTATAAAAATGGCTCTTTCCAATAGTTTTTTTAAAAAATCATTTCACCCCAAGCAAGGCAAGAAAGCCACTAAAACACAAGCGGTTATTGAGTGTGGAGTTTTGAGGCACAGTAAAATACAAAAACGAGTGAAGTGATATTAACGAGGTCGAAGTGGCTAGTAACCTTGGTAAACTATTTGAACCCATACGAGTCACTGCTAGAAAAATTGAAGAGTGAGATAAAAAGGTTGGGCTTAGCCAGGTTAAAGATGGCGACAAATTTTTCCACGGAAGGGAGGTACCTTAGACTGTTGTACTCTTTAGAATTGGAAACAGCTATAATAGAAGCCCAGTAGAAGGATATAAGAAATCACTTGAAAGGAATCGATCTACTATAAACGAGAGAGAAGAGAGCAGTGGTCGCTATCGTTATGAAAGCGCTAAATGTCCTGTTCGGGACAGTAACCGAAGATGACGTTAATCCTCTAGGGCCATTCGTATCATATTTGATACAGTATTTCCCTATAAGGAAACATTTGGTATTTCCCTATAAGGAAACATTTGGTATTCATTGACTGAGCAGTCAGTACTGCTTTCATTTGAAATTTATAAAATATTTCTCTAAAAAAATTTTTCAGGAAAATATTTCTTTCAAGGCTTGTTTTCATACTGTATCAAATATGATACGAATGGCCCTAGAGGGTTAATAATATAATATGATTAAGGCTTCTACTTGTCATAAAGTGGGGGATCAGTTCTATATTGTTATGAAGTAATAAACAGATCCCCCACTAATATGATATGAATGGCCCTAGAGGGTTAAGGTTAAAAGGAGAAAACTAGGGAAGTTAGAAAAGGATCAGAGAATCTTGGCCTAGGGTGCTAGTGAAAGTGTATCAATACTGAATGTTACAAGGTTAGAATCGATCAAGAATAGGGTCAGTATCCATTGGTTAAAAGAATATGAAAAAAACAAAAAAACAAAAAAAAAAAAAATGCAATAAAAACAAAAAAAAAAAAACAAAAACAAAAAAACAAAAAAACAAAAACAAAACAAAACAGAAAACTTTTTAAGGATAAAAAAAATAGCAGGAATGAAGAAGACAGAAGATAATGATTGGCATTGAATATAAATCTTTCAATATCCAAGTTAACTGGAAGAGCGTTCCACATGGGAGAAATTTGAGAGAAGAAACTATCAGCATAGAACTTACGGTTATATCTAAACCATTTAAACTGTAAAATGATGAAATCTTGCTGCTAATCGAATACTGCGGTTAAATTCATAAAATTTACGTACCATAGAGGAAAATTCACCAGAACAATTACAATGAACATATTTGTAGAAAAGTTACATGGCGTTGTGGCTCAAGGGATATCGACTCGGAACGACAAATCGGGGAACCAAGTTCGAATTCCAGTTGAATTCCTTGCATTCACTTACGCACAAATACCCTTGGGAAAGGTAATAATCGGTCTCTTCCCTCTAGCTATGGGTCAAATAATAGGATAGATTGGGTTCTATAGCCTTGGTCGGCAACCAGTCTACTGCAGAAAGCAATGGCAACCTACTGCGGGATGATCTTCTGCCCAGTCAGTCATGTCTCGAAAGAGACATGATCGCCCAAAACGTGTATCACGTATGGCACTCAACTGACTGACGTGGAAACTACGGTGGTGGGAAAGTGCATAAAGCTGAGACTCCAGATTAGGACCAATAACATTACAGATTCGTTTTACGTTTTATCCAGAATCTCTAAGTACCTAGTAGAAATATCAGACCATATGTGGCAGCAATATTCAAAGCACGGACGATTGGTAATTATATAAGTTAAATTCTGGAGTTAAAAATTGTCCAGTACGGCACATTGATGAACGAACTTTCCTAGCCGCAGACTTAGCAATTGATTCAATAAATCTTTCCCCAGTTAGAATTTCAGTAAATAGAAAAAATCATTTTGAAATTCTTCTTTTACTGTTCACTTTGATATGTTGATGCCAATAACTTTTCATTTAAATAGTGGATGCTAATTGATTAATTCTGCTAATATAAAAACTAGCGTGAATGTGATGGATTTAAAAAATTAAATAACAAGGGAAGTTACTTTTGATTGTCTTCGCATATTTAGCTCAGCTATACTTACCTCCCTTGCAATGCGTTTTCTTGTCACTGAAGCATCATGCTTCGAATTATATGAACGAGTGAGTTAGATGATTTAAGAGTTTGTAAGAAAACTGAAGGAAAGTTTGTAGAAATTGGAAGTCTCAATGAGCGAAATGGTGCGTTGCTGAGGTGAAGCTTGAACTGTCATGGAAAGAGTTCGCGCCGCATGACGAACGACGTGGGTGATTTTTTTTGTCTGTTAACATGGCGAAGTGAATTGGCATACGCTTCCGCGCCAACGATATTTAATTTATCTACCTCCCCACCGAGGCGAAATGTGGCACAAGGCCTTTTTAATGTGGGGCATCCGGGCAAAAATTTATTGTCTAATATTGCCTAGACAAGACTCTACCCTTCGGCAAAGGCTCGACTGGGTCACACCGAAGGCAGAGAGCCAGACATGTGCTTCTACGCCAACTTATTCGGGAGACGAGCTCAGAGGTTTAAGTTCACTTCAGGATAAATCAACTGAACTGAGCGGGAAAACTTTGTGTCTCGTGCCGACATTTCTATTGGATAGAATTTCAAAAAATTGACCAATCAAATTGTAAGTTTTGTAAAAATCAAGCACTTGGTAAATTGTCGCTAAACTGAGATTTCAAAATTGTCTTATACTAAGCTATTAGTATTTGTGAGTTTATACAAAATGGATGCAAATAAATTAATGAACGTTTCTTGTTTGCGAGGGGTACCACACAGTCTCTTTTTATTAGATTTGACAGCTGAAAAAAGACGTCCATGTTTTTATTTTTAACAAAATTATTTTTGTGTCACGCACGCACGCACGCACGCACGCACGCACGCACGCACGCACGCACGCAGAGCAACACCATCACAAACAATAACAACAAAAATAAATACATTAAATAATTAGATTAAAATTATAAGTGTCATTTTTCTGTCCATATGCAGAAACTGTATGGCAAAATGTTGCAGTATTTAGCTTAATCGATATTCATTTTCTTGCTAAAGAATTTGATGACAGATTTTCAGTCAACTTTATCATGGAGAATTATGGAAAAACTTATTTTTCTTCTGTTTTCCATGTCCCTACATGACGTAGACGATCATGGCCTTCCACATAACCTATCCCAAGTAGCATTTAGCATGCTTTCTCCTGTTACTCCACCCAAACCCCGCTCTGCTAGCCACCTGCTCAGGCCCGTCAAGTATGTTACATGCTGCTTTCTCCTGTCTTTCTTTCCATCTATCTTACCTGTGAGTATCAAATTCTCCAAGCCTTCCTTCCTCATTACATATCCCAGGAACCTCAGTTTTTTTTTCCTGATTAAACCATTAGTTTCCTTTTCGTTTTCATCATCTCCAAAATCTCATCTTTGCTTCGGTCCATGATATCCTCAACATTCTTCTGTTGAACCACATATCGGTTGCTTCAAGTCTCTCCTTCATCTTTGATGAAATTGTTTATCATTCACTGCCATATTGAAGAACAGGCATCACAAAGCAATCCAGAACTCTTTTCTTTGTTTCTAGCGAAGTTTTCCTGTCAATATTCTACTCAATTTCCGGAATGCATCCTTGTTCATGCCAATTCACCTTCTCGCTGCCGTACTTGAAAGGGACCTTCAATCCGTAGTGGCCTGGGGTAGGAAATGGCTAGTAAATTTCAATGCGTCTAAAACGAAGCTGTTATCAAGTAACCACCACAGACAATCGCATCTACCTCCCATTAGCATGGCCTCCCAGAGAGTAAAATACTACGCCTTCTTGGCCTTACCCTTTCGGCGGACCTCAAATGGAATGACTCTATCGAATCCATTGCCAAATATGCTGCTATGAATGTCGGCTCTCTGTGCAGGGCCCGGAAGTTTTTCCCACCTGAATCTATTCTGCACATATACAAATCTACCATCCGCCCGTGTATAGAATATTGCTGCCATATCTGGTCGGGTGCCCCTGCTGCTCTCCTTGGGCTTCTTGACAAAATACAAAGGAGGATCTGTAACGTGGTTGATACTGACGTGGCAGACCGGCTGCAACCACTCTCTCACCGGCGTGATGTGGCTTCCCTGTGCCTTTTCTACAAGTACTTTCATGGCTTCTGCTCCGATGAGCTTAGATCACTGGTGCCGCCTAAGCATGAATTTACACGAGATACTAGATTAGCAACTAGGTCCCACCCTTTTACAGTTAAACAAATAAGATGTAACCGTAAATTCTACTCCAACAGCTTCTTTTCTCGTGCTTCCCGCCTGTGGAACTCCCTTCCACAAGTTTGCTTTCCCGACAACTACAATCTCTAGGTGTTTAAATGTAGGGTCAATAGACACCTCGTATCAAACTAATTCCCAATTATTCTCAGAACACTCTCATCTATCCAACCCTCATTCTCTGTATCCTTACCCGCCTATCACCCACCCTCTGACATTTCCTATATTTAATCATACTTTCTCCACTCTATGTAGCCCCCTGCACAGTAGTGGCAGTGACATGCCTTGCTCGGGGTGAAACGCTTATAAAAAAAAAAAAATCTCAGTGCCGCACTTTCTGTCTTGTCTGAACACCTCCCAGATATTTAAATTTAATAAAACCTGCTTGGTTTTATTATCCCCGGCCTGTAGTTGGAATTTTGGTTTTCTCTTTTTACTGATGATGAGACTGACTGCTGAAAATATGAAGCAATGCAAAGATGAAATGAGCCATGCTAAACTCCACAAATGTTTTATTCTCAAACAAAAGTAATAATCAATCTTTTTTTGCTCTCACCATTCTCTTGCACTGAGAGCAAGCTATCGTTTGGACTATGTCAGATTCTCTGACTTCAGGCAGAGAGGAATCTAGACGAGGCCATACCGAAGGACAGAGTCTTGTCTAGGGTAAATAGACAAGAGATAAATGGTGGGGTGGTCTACGGGGAATTTTTACCCAAGTGTACGCGCTCGAGATACCCAGCGTAAAAACCGACTTTGTGGGGAGGCTCAGATAAATACCCAGGATTCTTTCGTGGGACCAGAAGTGCATAAAACTCATCCTCATCAACATTGATGTTATGGAACATCCTCCTTTCTAAAGTAATTTCTTATTTATTAATAAATTTTCCATGTGTTAAAATAAATGATTATAAATCAAAGGGTGATAACCCACTTACTTTGTGAAAACAAACAAATCTATTGGGTATTTATTGTCCGTTTACTTGGAGTTATTTTTTTTACTATTTTCCCTTGTATTATTATTATTTGCTTGAAAATCCTTGTCATAATCACTTCTTGGTTTCTTTCTCAAAAGTCAAATTCCAAAACCTGAATATGAAATATATTTTCTTTTTATTTCTTCGAAAATGACCTTCATTAGTTTTCACAATATATGTTCTGTTGTCATTGTCTGTTGACTCAATCGTTTCTTTCGGTTTTCAAAATGTTTCTTTATTCAAATTTAATCTAACACTATCACCTCTTTTTAGAGTTCGTACAATTCATTGCGTTGTGGTTCAATGGATATCGATTCTGACCGACAAATCGGAGTGCCGAGTTCGAATTCCGATTGAATTCCTTATTCACTTACGCACAAATACCCTTCGGGAAAGGTATTAATCCGCCTCTTCCCTCCAGTTATGGATTAAATAATAGGACAGATTGGGTTCTATAGACAGGCAATCAGTCTACTGCAGAAAGCGATGGCAACCTACAGGATAATCTTCTGCCCAGTCAGCCATATCTCTTTCGAGACATGAGCCCTCAAAGCGTGTACCACGTATGGCACTTGACTGACTGGTATTTCAGGTACCGTAGAATCTGTTAAACTTTTTTTTATTTCTGGTTTTTTGCCAGTTTGTCTCTCTTCCAGATTTGCGTGAAATCAGGATATTTTAGTTGTAACTTTTTTTGATAAGATACGGTTTTTATTTTCCTTTCCATAATTAATTATGTGTGAATGAATTAGATAGCTTAGAATGCCATAAATGCCTGAAACTTGTCTGATTGTCTCAAAATGAGCTTAGCTATGTTAACATCGCTTTCCAATTGACAAAATACAAAGGAGGATCTGTAACGTGGTTGATACTGACTTGGCAGACCGGCTGCAGCCGCTCTCTCACCGGCGTGATGTGGCTTCTCTGTGCCTCTTCTACAAGTACTTTCATGGCTTCTGCTCCGATGAGCTTAGATCACTGGTGCCGCCTAAGCACGAATTTGCACGCGATACTAGATTAGCAACTAGGTCCCACCCTTTTACAGTTAAACAAATAAGATGTAACCGTAAATTCTACTCCAACAGCTTCTTTTCTCGTGCTTCCCGCCTGTGGAATTCCCTTCCACAAGTCTGCTTTCCCGACAGTTACAATCTCCAGGTGTTTAAATGTAAGGTCAATAGACACCTCCTATCACACTAACTCCCAATTATTCTCAGAACACTCTCATCTACCCAACCCTCATTCTCGGTATCCTTACCCGCCTATCACCCACCCTCTGACATTTCCTATATTTAATCATCCTTTCTCCACTCTACGTAGCCCCCTGCGCAGTAGTGGCAGTGACATGCCTTGCTCGGGGTGAAACGCTTATAAAAAAAAAAAAAATTCTTTATTTGCTTGAGGATAATGAGAACTTGATGTTATGTTATACTAAACTATTTGCAAAATCTGTGAAATCTTAGAAAGGTTGAACTTATGCCAGAACTGTGAATTATTTATGTTATTTGTGTTATATATCACTGTACGACGACAAACAACGAGAACACGCATATATAAAAATATAAGATTATATTTCTATTCCTGACGACGAGCCTGTGTAGAACAGAGAATGGAAGAGTGAGAGCGCACATAGAATGAGTCGACGGGAGTGTAAGTCTTGCCTGTGGTGTCTCTCTGCTTCCACTGGCCGTTCTCTGCTGGCGAATCTGTGTGTCGATTTCTTTTTATAGTCTTCTAGAACCGGGACTTTTCCTTCCGGTTTTGTCTCGCCTACGCAACGCCCACGTAATTCCAAGAGACACCTGTTTTGTTTACTTCCGTAGTCATTTCCGCCGCTGTCGGAAATAAGGTCAAACGAGTCCGACTCATAACCCTGCGACGTCCGCTCCAGACGCCGACAGGATGTATTTCTCAAACACCTGTCTTGTCGTTCGCTGACCCCTTCATCGACGGGAAATATCATCGATTGCATCAACCTTCTTCGGGTGGGGGCTAGATTGCTATATTAAATTTGCAGGCAGACTATTGTCTTCGCCTTTGTTGTCATTATCATAATGTTTCTAACGTTTCTGCTATCCGGATTCCAAACTGAATCCTTTATTTAATCTACAGGTGTCAGTTGTTCTCGTTTAATTTACGACATTTCTTTCTACTCCCGTAGATTAAATCTGGCCAAATTGCTAATTTATGCAGTTTGGCTTTTACATTATTTACAAGTGCTAAGTGGATATGTTCGTAAACGAACTTCATTACTGTTCTATAGATGAGGTGAATGATACACAAAGAAGAATGATTACTGAATATATTTATTCGGCATAGTATCCGGTGCTAAAAGATATATACAAAAATACAAAACAATAAGTTACAAACAACAAGACAAACTTACGAGCAAAAGCGAGGAGGGTCTTGTGGGGACAAAAAATAAAAAGGACCGGAAAGGGGTAATCTGCCATTGGGGAGAAGAGGATTGAGAGTGAGCCTTTGTACAAGGAGGTGAATGGTAGCGTTGAAAATTTCCAACATGAGTTGAGCTACAAGAACACTAATTCCACCACTTTTTGGTGAGTCTTATAAACTCTAAATATTTCCAATTAATGTAAATGTTTTTGTCTTATATTTGTTGACTATTTGGCCTGTAATAAATGTGTAAATGTACCTTGGGTTTAGTTTCCTTTCATGTTGTTTTAATTTTAATAACTTACTTTAGAACTAACAGTCTAAATGGTGAGTAACCGACGAAGTAAACCAGTCTGAATATTAATCTGCTTGTCGAAACTGATTAAAAAATGACGCTTTAAATATATACTTGTAGACTCTTTCATGCTATGAGCCAGGCCATTGGTTAGAGTGCTGAAATGTTGGAAATTATACAAATAGTAACGGGTCTCCTCATTGGATGATGAATCCACCACATTATTTTTAAGACAACCCTGTTGAGTGGCTGAATTAAGCCGACCTCGTTTTGAAATTTTGGCGGGCCTTAGAACGGAAGGGAAGAATTCCGGCCTCTTTGGTCAGCCGGCTCCGACAGACACGGTCGTATTAGCACCGCTCCTAACTTATACGTTGCCGCGGGGCCTAGAATAGGCGCCCACATGTCTCTCTATCCTGAGACCGTTATACCTAAATTAAGGTATTTTTATTAGGCTAATGCCTTTTCTTCTATTCAGAGAGACTCTCTCTAAGACCATTATACCTTTTAAGGTATCCTTATTAGGCAAATGCCTTACTTTTGTTAGAGAAAACTTCTCTAAGAATTCTTCATGGCGAATATATCGACCCTGTTTCGACCGTATGGAAACTGCTGAAGGAACCAGACTACAGAAGAATAATTCCTGGACGTCGCTGAATTTCGCAGCTCCACTCGTTACTTCACCACCTTCCAAGACGAGGCCGAAGCCCTTCAAGTCTCCGGAAGAAAACCAACTACCGCCTCTATACCAAGCTAAGCAGTTAGCTGCAAAAAGTCAACATATTTTTGCAAGGCCAATAAACTTGTTGTTTAAAACCAGGTATGTCTTGTTCTATTTGTTGATATCCATCCACTGCTTGAGCTCTGAGCTATGAGAGAGTGATTTCTCACAGAAAGGGCGTTAGCTACTTTACATCACTTACATACATTCCGTGATTTTGCTAATATTTCACCCTTTCTATGTGTGTTATTTGTATCGTAAAACAATCCTAACATCTGTTTATATGGGTAAAGACGAAACGTTTCTTGATCATGCAATGGTGCTTTATTTTTGTCCAATAGCAATTCGCCAAATCAGAGGAAGCGACCAATCAATAGCGATTTTTTTTTACTAAGAACGTGTAGCAAGCAATGCGTAGAAAAAAATTATCAGATCACATATCTGTTAAAGGATTAAGTAGTTGAAAAAGACAAACTAAAATTCATCATTTGGCATTATAATTTATTTTGCAACTGTCAATGTCACCCAATTTTTCAAGGGGGAAAGTTGCCAGTTTTTATGACTTTTCAATCAATTATCAAATAATCAGTAAGAGAACGAAAAAAAACGAACCGCGTACAAAAGTATTAGGTTGATCGGAAAATGATCACATATTTTGCCGTCAAGAATTATAATTGACGAGGGGGCCCGTGCCATAAAAATGACGGCAAAATATTTATATCGTCTAAAATGATCGCAACGTATATATTGATGTGCCTACTTTTGAGTATATTACATTAAGACATAAGAAAAAAAAGGAAAAACAAAACCCCCTGAGCGTGACAGAAGGAATATATATATATATATATATATATATATATATTAGTCATTCACATACAAGCCTGTTTCGCAGTATCACAGCTCATCAGTGTGGTTAGACACATCAACTTGCTTCTGTCCGGGATCGAAACTCGACCGATTTAGTGTGAGTCGGAGTCGCTACTCCCTAAGCCACAGGTGCATGAAAACAGAGAAAAGAAATTTAAACGTGTTATATATAAGCAGTGTATACACACGCCAGTCACCGAAAGAATTCAATTCATTCCTGAAATTAATGCATATATCGCAGAAGTGGAAACTGTTTTTAAAATTTCCTTCTCTAGGGAGCTCAATCGTAATGAGAGCATATATATATATATATATATATATATATATATATATATATATACAGTTCGTAAATGGCGAGGATAATCCAACAAGATCAACTTAGTATAAAATATTAAGTGTTATATCTGTATAGGGTGCTCAGTGGATGTTATCCATGGCAATATGATATTCATAAAGGAAAACTCAGCGCGTCATTTACATTGGTTATAAATTATAATTCATTTCTATGAGCTAAATTAGCTTATTTCATCAAACCACATTATATTCGTTCCATTCGGTACAAATATTTTACCGGAGTAAGCATTTCTTTAAAATGAAGAGGAAAGCAAGTAAAAAGATTTAAAAACAGAGACATTGGCGTTTGGGATCTAGACCAGAAGCGAAGAGATTAACCTTCTTGGATGGTGAGCATAAAGTCATTGCATGCCCACTCACAAGTTCATGGATACGTATATACGTGTAACCCTGCATATTAACACATGCACTTATACCTATTAATATTCACATACACACATGTCCATACATCCACATTGTCAGAATGTGGATGTATGGACATGAATTTACTTGAGCTACTAGACTAGCAACTAGGTCCCACCTTTTTAGAGTGACACCAATGAAATGTAACCGCAATTTCTACTCTATCAGCTTCTTTGTTTGCACTTCCCGCCTGTGAAAGTCCCTTTCGTATACTTGCTTCCCTGAAACCTACAATCTCCAATAATTCAAATGCAAAGTTAATTGCTATCGCTTATCTTCTTGATTCACACCCTTTATACGGTAATCCTTGTATCATGTTCTTCTTCCTTTACACTTCACTCTCATGCAGCCCTCTTCACACCTGTATTCTCATCTTTTTTTTACCCATTCTCTGACTCCCCTGTAATTTGTTCCTCTTTCTCATCACTCATCTCTTCTGTAGCCCCCCCTGCGCACCAGTGTCAATTCAGCCTTGTTGGGGTGAAATGATTAAAAACAACTTACATTACAATGCCCAAATTTATTCAACATATCTAGATCTGGATCTAAATCAGGGTTTTTTCACTCTGAGGAAACCCTCCCTAGATGACTTCCACTGTTTTCATGTCCGTCATTTCAGGTGATTTGCCCTACTCATCACGATTGGCAATGCGGGTTGGCGAAAACTAATTAAACCATAGCTGTTTGCTTGTGTAGGTGGCTGTTGGCTCATCGGAGCCCTTCCACCGTTTGACAGGTTCTTGTTATTGATCCTGTAGGGTGCCTACACCACCCTCTTCACCGATATAGCACCCAATGGGGCGCCGGTTTAGTCTCTGGCGACCCGACCCGTGGCAAGTAGTACTGCGTTGCGTTGTACCAGTAGCAGACATTGTCTGACCTGACCTGAGGCGTACAGCACCTGGTATTCCCAATCACCCCTTTAAGTACTAACCAGGCTCAACGTTGCTTAACTTTGGTGATTGTACGGGGACTGGTGTTTCAAAGTGAAGTAGCCTTAATATCAACCGATACACTGAGGCAATTCTGAAAGAAATAGATGTCCTACCAGGATTTATTATTGGTAGCCGCCATCTTAACAACATAAGATATGCAGATTACACACTGATGATAGCAGACATGAAAAAGAAACTACAAGAACTTCTACAGAAGGTTTTTGTTTTAATCACATCACCCCAAGCAAGGCGGTAAGGCCACTGGTGTGCAGGGGGCTACGTAAGAGTGAATAGATTGGAAAAGAGAAAGCCGGAAATCACGTCCTAAACAGGGAACAAGGGATGAGCCTCTACACCTGTTCAATAGACGTGGGTGGAGTGTGAACCGGGCGATATTTCAGTCTATCTACTCCAATTAAAAAAATAAACAAAAAAGAAAGTGAAAAGATTGGAAAAGAGAAAGCCGGAAACCACATCCTAAACAGGGAACAAGGGATGAGCCTCTACACCTGTTCAATAGACGTGGGTGGAGTGTGAACCGGTAGTGAAAGGAAAGCGAAAAGAAAGGACTAAACACCAACTACAAGAAGCCAGAATGTATGGTTGTTAGCAAAAGGCATGAACCCAAAATGTAAATGACAAAAATAGTACAAAAATGTTAAATATGTGAGATGTTGACCATGTCCACCATAGCTTATGAATATAGAATACAGCGCAGCACGCAATCTGTTCAATGAAACAACGTCAGACACTCTACTGAATCGGACTATATCGCCAATACTCGGCAAAATATGGTCGCCTTTTAAACGTATTGAATATTTTGAGCCTTCTGATTGGTTAACTCTTCTATTGGTGAACTATAAAATGAGTTAGCTCATGGCTGGTTCACTAGTATACAAGCGTACCCCAAATAACTCCAACATGAGAAAGATCCTAACAGAGGACGGAAAGTGCGACACTGAATTGGGATTGCCAAAGATACATCCCAGAAGCTAAGCAGAGTTTTAAGAGACAGAAAAATTTCGTTAAAAACAATGAAAAGATTACTGAACTCTGACATGATATCTGCCCTCCTATATGACAGTGAATGCTGGGAAATGCCTCAAAGATTATGAAGATATTTCAATCAACAGAAATGTGGTTCTACAGAAGGATGTTAAGAATGCTATGGACTGAACTTGTGAGCAACGACGAGATTTTAGAAAAAAATGTAAACAAAAGCAAACTTATACAGGAAGATACAGTTGAAATCTCTGGGTCACATAATGAGGAAAGAGGGCTTAGAAAATCTGATAGTCATACGACAGATTTACAGAAAGAGGGACAGAAGAAAACATATTTGATGAGCTTGAGTAAATGGATGTCAGAATAGGGTTTAGGAGAAATAACGGAAAGACAAAATTCATTAAAAGCTACAAAGGACAAGGAATTGGAAAGAGCCACGATCGCCTACGTCGATAGCAAAGAAAACAGATCTCATACAGCGTCTTTTATTTAATGCTGATGCTGATACATAGCTGTTTCCTGATAAGGAAACATTCGGCAGTCATTAATCCAGTAGCTTGTACTACTGTTAATTGAAATTTATAAAATCTTTCTCTCAAAACATTTTTTCAGGAAATTAGGTTTCTCAAGTGAAGTAGCTGTTATTGCTCTTTTCAATATTGCTGGAGGTTTACTTCCTAGCCTTTTGTTTCAAGTTGTGCGGAATATCAACATTTTTATTATATCATTATTTTTTTCTTAGAGTTTCATGTTATCCAGTTCGTTGTTGCTATTGTTGAAATTCCTCAAGTGACGTGGTTTCACTTATTTGGTATTTGAGATTATGTATCCTCCAGTCCAAGATGTTCGAAGAAGAATGGTCCTCACTAAGGTCTATTGGATTCACTCACTGGAAGCTATTTTTACCATTGATCCGAGAAAGCAGTCTCATACAGCTGACAGTTTATATATATTAGAACGAGTTTGGTTCCTTGCATCACATTCATATGAAGATCTTGATAAGATGATGTTACTTAAGAACATGACCCATTTTTAGTTTAATGTTTTGGCTTTGGAGCCAAAGATACATTCCAAAAGCTAAGCAGAGTATTAAGAGACTTCGTTATAAAGAAAGAAAATAGGACTGAATTGTTCATTGATATCAGACGTACTATATCGCAGTGATTCGTGGACAATCTACGCAAAGATAAAAGAGATAAAAGCAACAAAAATGTAATTTTACAGAAGGATGCCGTGGATAACAGGGACCAAAAGCGGTACCGCCACTGATGCACAGGGGGATACATAAGAGAGTAAAAGTTTAGGCAGAAGCAAAGTGATGAGAAAGACGAACCAGTTACAGGGGATGTTAGAGAAAGGGCAAGAGAAGGATGTGAATACAGGAGTGAAGACAGTTGCGACGGTAGGGAGAAAGGAAAAAAACAGGATACACATGGTGATGTAGAAAGAACTGGAGTCAAGAGATGGGAATTGACATTGCATTTAAATTCCTGGAGGTTGTAGCCGTCAGGAAATCAAGTATAAGGAAGGAAGTTCCACAGGCAGGAAGTGCTAGAAAAGAAATTGATGAAGTAGAATTGTCGCCTGCATTTGGTTGACTTAACTGTAAAATGGTGGGACCTTGTTGCCAGTCTGGTTGCACGAGTAAATTCAATGACCTAAGTTCGTCGGAGCAGAAGCCATGAAAATATTTAGAGAAGAGACAGAGGGAAGTTACATCGGTGAGATGACATCTCCTTGTCACACACTTCATTCTATTTTTATATAGCCTAATTACTCTTGTTATGAGGAAGGAAGCTAATAATCTAAAGAATGTGCGGTTTTAAATTTGGCAACTGACCGTATAAATATTTTCCGCTTATTCTCACAAAAAATATGTACACGTGTACAAGGGTCATTCAATAAATAAGGTGAATTTTTCTAAGGTGATTTTTTTTTTATACAGATAGAAGCTTACTTTTTCTTTATTTTTATTTTTCAACGTAGTCTCCCAGCAGTGTCACACACTTTTCCCTTCTGTGCACAAGCTTCCGTAATCCCACAGCGTAAAAATCTTTGGACTGATGTCTCAACCAATCGCTCACAGCACTTTTGACTTCATTATCACTTCCAAACTTCTTTAAACAATTTAGTAGACATTTTTTGGTTGAAACATGTGGCACCATACACAGTTGACATTCTCCTATGAATTTCAACTGGTTTGCACACTTCAGCAACCAAAATCTTGATAACTGACCTCTGTTCAATCCTGTAGCATGCTTCTTGGTTGACCATCTTTGTTAATCTCTAAAATTCTCAAAGTTTTTTTTCAATCTGCAAAAAAAATTGAACCCCTTTGAAAGAGAAATAAAGGAAAAAAAAAGAAAAAAAAAGTAAGTTTCTATCTGTATTAGAAGTCCTTATAGCGAAAAATTCACCTTATTTATTGAATGACCCTCGTAGAAGTCCTTATAGCGAAAAATTCACCTTATTTATTGAATGACCCTCGTAGTAGTCCTTATAGCGAAAAATTCACCTTATTTACTGAATGACCCTCGTAGAAGTCCTTATAGCGAAAAATTCACCTTATTTATTGAATGACCCTCGTAGAAGTCCTTATAGCGAAAAATTCACCTTATTTATTGAATGACCCTCGTAGTAGTCCTTATAGCGAAAAATTCACCTTATTTACTGAATGACCCTCGTAGAAGTACTTATACCGAAAAATTCACCTTATTTATTGAATGACCCTCGTACATTGACTCGTATAATTCATATGCAGGGTACATCAATGGGTAGAATCGGAATCAAAAACGCATGCACATATCAAGAGAAGCCATTACGTAACAATGGCTGGTTACTTCACAAGGGCCATTATTTTATACAGATAAATCAATTGAAAGTATCAGCAATGATAAAAGACTGTCAAAGTAGCATGGGAAAGAAAGAACAGAGAGCGAGGCAGAATATGCCATGGTGGCATGATGAATTATCTTGTACGTAACTGATCGCAAAGCATGTTTTGTTTTTATTTTTCCCTTTTTGAAAGAGAAGAGTTTTTTTTCCATTAATAGTTATGGATATCAACTAAACAGACTTTGGAACGTTAGCTAGTTTGTCTAACCGGTCCGTGTTTTAACACTGGACTGATTTATAGATAACTTGCTGTTTATGCAAATCGGGTAGGTTCTTATTCAACGAATACGTCAAGAGCTGCAGCCACTTCAATGGTTGCGTATGAACTGACAAAACAAACCGCCATGATTGAGAAAAAGGATGCAATGATACAAATTGTGTTTCATAACCGACTGGATTTCAACCTGACGTACAGGGATTATGTTCCGACTTTTATTATTGACCTTGATGATTTTTTCTTTTTTTTTAAAATCTTTTCACTTCAAACAAGGCATTCCACTGCCACTATTGTGCAGGGGGTTACATAGGGGAAGGTGATGAGAAAGCGTGGTTAGATATAGGAAATGTCAGAAGGAGGGTGATAGACATGTAAGGATGTAGATGGGAAGATCGTTTGAGAGAATGAAGGCGAGATAGTGTATTAGAAGGTGTCTATTGACCTTACATTTAAACTCCTGGAGATTGTACCTGTCGGGGAAGCAAGTATACAGAAAGGAATTCCACAAGCGGGAAGTGCAAGAAAAGAAGCTGTTTGAGTAGAAATTGCGGTTACATTTTATCGGTTTCACTGTAAAATGGTGGGACCTAGTTGCTAGTCTCGTATCTCGTGCAAATTCGTACGTAGGGGGCACCAGTGATCTAAGTTCATCGGAGCAGAAGCCGTGAAAGTATTTATAGAAGAGGCAGAGGGAAGCCACATCACGCCGGTGAGATAGTGACTGCAGCTGGTCTGCCAAGTCGGTATCGATCACATTACAGATTCTCCGTTGTATTTTGTCAAGAACCCCGAGGAGAATAGCAGGGGCACCCGACCAGATGTGGCAGCAGTATTCAATACTCGGGCGGATAGTAGATTTATATATGTGCAGGATAGACTTGTCCAACATATCTTAGTTACACTTTCATAATTTCCTGTATAAAAATCAAAATATTTTTTGCAAGTTACTGTTGCCATATCCTGCTATTCATCTCTGGGTTCTCGACAAAATCCAAAGGAGGACCTGAAATGTCACCGATCCCAATTTGGCAGCTCTGTGATTGTAGCTGTCGGGAAAGCAAGTAGACGGAAGAGAATTCCACAGGCGGGGAGTACGAGAAAAGAAGCTGTTAGAGTAGAAATTGCGGTTACATTTTATTGGTTTCACTACGAAAGGGTGGGACCTAGTTGCTAGTCTAGTCGATCGAGTAAATTTATACATGAGGGCACCAGTGAGCTAAATTCATTGGAGCAGAACCCGTGAAAGCATTTGTAGAAGAGACACAGGGAAGCCACATTACGCCGATGAGAGACTGATTGCAAAGTTAGGATCGATCACATTACAGATTCTCCGTTGGATTTTATCAAGAAAGGAGTGGAAAATAACTACATGATTACAATAAAATCTGTATGTTATGCATTGACAATAAAAGAAAAGATTATTAGTGACTAGCAGTACATCCCGGCGTTGCTCGGGTGTAATGAAAGCTTTAAAACTAATCCATGGTCCTGGAGCTCAGACTCTTTGGACGTGGGCACTAAAGACTTAAAAGCAATAGTTGTTTCCAGTTAAAGCGAAACCGTAGACTGAAAGAAAAATGAATGGATGTAAGTCAAATTTCGATTTCCTGGTATCGATATCAAATATGTTTTTCGTCGTAAACTGAATTTTTAAGGCTAAATAAGTCCTCTGAGTAAATGGTATCATGGCTGAGACTAAGAACTACAATTATACCTACTTAGAGCCAAACCCGAAGCAAAAACTAAAATAAAAGGGCTGAAAAAAATACAGACATACAGGCAGATAAACAGACATACACACAAACATCTTGTCTTTTATATATATATATTATCGATTTTCTGCACTATTGTAAGAACTGCAACCTTGAAACTTCTGAATATCGTTTCTTATGTCTTTGTCTATGAGTATATAAAATTTGATTAAAATCGGACCACTCCTTCTATAATAGGATTTTTTCGATTATCGATTTTCGATATTTATCGGGGGTACCTCGACACAAAAGCTAGCTAAGAACACTCGCAGACGTTTATAGTACAACTGTGTAAAATTTCAAGAAAATCGGTTCAACGGACACACACACACAAACACAGACACACAAACACAAATACACACAGAGACAAAGTTCCATTTATAAATAAGTTTAGATTTAGATTAGTGAATGCTAAAATATCAAATAGAGATATTAAATTCTCGATGTTAATGTAAGGCTGAAGATTTAACAGTAGAAAGTGCATTGGAAATAAAATAGGAACAAGCATTGTCAATGGTCAAGGATTATTGTTCCTTTTATACTAGCATCATAGCCCGGCGTTGCCCGTGCAACATTTTAGTAGTAAGAGAAGATGCCAATGAGAGGAGTAGATGGAAATTATTTATTGAACGCAATGTTTACAATACTCACACAAACATCAAATCTCGTAATTCAATAATGTTTATAATATTAAATGAATAAATTTCTTTAAAACTCGGTTATATAAAAAAATAATCATATAAAAAATTGTTGTTTCAAAATTGTTAAAAAATTCCATTAAAAAATCTATTTTCTTTTGTTTTGCATAAACGGGATTTGATGTTTTGTGTGACATTTTAAACAGCATTGCATTTGTTTTTGTTTCAAAATTAAGGGAGAAAATATTTACATGTTTTGTTGACTAAATGAATTTAACATAAAATAAAAATTATTTATTTTGTTTTACTAAAATTAGAAATATAAAAACTATTATGTTCTCAGTTCTGAAATTTTCGAAGAATATTTAAAAAATGTAGACATTTAATTTTAGAGGAAAAAGTTACATTACTGCCACACGAATTACAGAAGGTTAATTTCCTGCATGAAATATTTAACGAAAAAATGCTTTATTTTTTTAAAATTTAATTTTCTGAAGTATGAAATATTAAATCTGAAAAAAAAAAAATGACTTAAATAATTAAATTAACCATTGGCACATTTTTTACATATCTTTTTAAAAATATTTCTTTTGTTTCAAAATTACGGGGAAAAATATTCACTTTTTTTGTTGACCAAATGAATTTTTAAAACGTCGGAAAAAAATTAAATATAAAGGCTCATTTTTTTTTAATAAAAAATATTTAGTCGCGTTTGACACGTGTGTTTTGATTTCTGTGACATAATTTAACAACCGTCTTAGATCTTAGATGTTTTACGGAACAAATATAAACAATCGGCTCCATTGGCCAAAAAGTGCGAAAGGGAAAATTGCTGAACTTAAACTCAAAAAGTATGTGTCGACCTGGCTTCCTTGCAGATATGTGTCCATAGAAAGTTTGAATGGCGTAGCTTAAAAAATGTAGGCGTGCATAGGGAACAGTGATAGATTCAAAGATTGCCTTTTATAAATATAGATATATGTATATGAATAAAAAGACAAGAGGAAAAACTATTCTTAGCCAACGTATGAGGGACTTTATTAATGTAAGGATTTATTTTGTTGCACATGTTTTTATACAAGAGCAAGTTTACAAAGTCTTTTAAATTTGAGATAGTTCATGAATATTCATCAGGTGGTTAAAAGGTCAGTCAAAACAGGGCAAAAAATGCCATGATTCAATGTTTGGTAAAAGAAAAGTGAGCGAATAAATAATAATCTAGAAATTGATTATAAATATATATATATATATATATATATATATATATATATATTGATTATATATGTATATATATATATATATATATATTATTATATATATATATATATATATATATATTGATATATATATATATATATATATATTGATTATATATATATATATATATGTATATATTGATTATATATATATATATAAATATTGATTATATATATATATATATATTAGATTATATACATATATATATATATATATATATTATATATATATATATATATATATATATATATATATATATATATATATATATATATATATATATATATATATATATATATATATATATATATATATATTATTATATATATATATATATATATATATATATATATATATATATATATATATATATATATATATATATATAGCTGTATCCTTGGTACTTGGTAAGGCTAATTCAACAGGGGATTAAATCCGATGAGTTGAACAGAGTATTATAATGAAAATAAATTGGATGTTTTTATAAACCTTCTATGAATTTTGGCCTGATGAGTCGTCTGTAAGAGCTCCGCGAAATAAATCAGTGATTTATAAAAACATCCAACTTATTTTCATATATATATATATATATATATATATATATATATATATATATATATATATATATATGCTGTATCCTTGGTACTTGGTAAGGCTAATTCCACAGGGGATTAAATCCGATGAGTTGAACAGAGTATTATAATGAAAATAAATTGGATGTTTTTATAAACCTTCTATGAATTTTGGCCTGATGAGTCGTCTGTAAGAGCTCCGCGAAATAAATCAGTGATTTATAAAAACATCCAACTTATTTTCATATATATATATATATATATATATATTGCTGTATCCTTGGTACTTGGTAAGGCTAATTCCACAGGGGATTAAATCCGATGAGTTGAACAGAGTATTATAATGAAAATAAGTTGGATGTTTTTATAAACCTTCTATGAATTTTGGCCTGATGAGTCGTCTGTAAGAGCTCCGCGAAATAAATCAGTGATTTATAAAAACATCCAACTTATTTTCATAATATATATATATATATATATATATAGGATGAAGCGAAAGTCGCGCATCGTAGGCATAATTTATTAAAAGTATAATTAAACATGAATATTTTATTTACTAGTTATTTTATTTTATATGTGCTGTTCAAAATGTCCCCCTTTGTTTTCAAAACACATTTCAATTCTGTGCGTAAATAATTCATTAACACGTCGAAAAGATTTTACTATATTCATATTTACTTTTTTAAGTTCCACAATATTTCTTGGGTACGTTGAAAACAGTCGATTTCAAATGGTCTCACAAAAAAAAAAAAAAAAAAATTCCAAAGTCTGGTGACCTCGGTGGTCACACAACAGGACCTCTTCGACCAATCTATTAACACTTATGGTTCGCGACTTTTGCCTATCTTATATATATATATATATATATATATAATGCCTCAAGCATTTAGCTTTGGGAGAGGAACCAGGCCAGATGTATATATATTTATATATTCTACCACTTGGATTTATTATGTAACACTCGCGTAAAAGTCCGCACAGAGTGCAACTTTTAAAGTATCTCTTGCGCAGGGCGAATTGGGCCTCCCGCCTAAAACTAAAGAGACCCCTGGTCTAGCTTAGAAAAAAAGCAATGATAATGTTGAGGAAATAACTTTGAATTCCTCAATTCACTCCATGAAACTCCAAAGCCTTACTTTAACTCTCATTTGGGTAATAAGTCTAATTTTGACCAAAACACCATTTTCGTCTGTAATTCCAATTCAGGCCCAAAACTGTGTTCTTCAAATCACAAACTCTGTGGAACTTCAAAACCTCATTTCGCGAAACCTTTCACTTTATCTCTCATTCCTTGAAATTTTGAAGAAATAAAACTGATTTCCTCAATTCACAACGTTTTGGAGATATCTTCAACTGAATTTAAGACAAAAGAATGAAATTCATAAAGATTTTGTGTTACTTTAAATTCAACAGAAATTAAGAACTTTTAAATTCAGTAATTTTTTTTACAGTTATTTTCAAAGATGAATTTTGAACTCTTCCCTTCTCATCCGAGCAGAAATCCCAATATTAGATCTTAAAGCATTAGATAAAGGGTAGATTTTCAGTTCTAGGATCATCCTGATTCCAGGAAGGCATAATATGCCGATTTAGAGCAAGTGTGGCCCGTGTTGGAGAGATTTTAGACACAGGCACGGGCAGACAGAATTTACCGTTCATTATTTAGACGACTTTGAAATTGTAATTATATGTCAGTCAGTTAAGTGCCATACGTGATACACGCTTTAGGCGATCATGTTTCGAAAGAAAGATGACTGACTGGGCAGAAGATTATCCCGCAGTTGGTTGCCATCACGTTCTGCAGTAGACTGGTTGTCAGCCAAGGCTATAGTACCCAATCTGTCCTATTATTTAACCCAGAACTGGAGGGAAGGAGCGGATTAATACCTTTCCCAAGGATATTTGTGTGTAAGTGAATGCAAGGAATTTAACTGGAATTCGAACTCGGCAACCTCGATTTGTTGTTCCGAATCGATATCCACTGCACCACAACACACATCCCTAAACTAATTATATCTAAGCAAGCATTAAAATTATGTTTTCATCGATACAAATCTAAATTATTAGTGCAGTGGGAAGATACTATCTGCAGATCATTCCGAACTAGGCTTAATTTACAAGTAACATTAGCAATCAAAATACAAATAATTTAAGTCGAAACATCTTTACTGCTAAGAAGTTAGGTTATTTATGAATCTACGGTAAAATTCTTGAGAAAACAAATGCATTTTCTTCTTCTTTGCCGTGTCTGTTCGGGGAGTTGGTGATCATGACTCCTCGCAACTTTATACACTTTGTAGCTCTTAGCAAGTTTTGTAGTTTTGCCAACCCTGTTTTTCTATCCATTTACACAAGCCCTTTAGTTAGGTTATTCGCTTCTTTCCCTTGCCTTCAGTAGGCTCTGTTAGTGCCAAATTCTCCATGCCATCTTTCCTCATTAAATTTCAACTCTTTCTTTCGGTTTGTAAGTACAGGTGCCTTTTTTTAAATTGTTTCTCCCCAGGCAAGGCGGTACCGCCACTGGTGCGCAGAGGTGCTACATTAGAAAAGAGTGAAAGTTTAAGCAGGAGGATAGCGAAGAGAAAGACGAACCAGTTACAGGGAATGTCTGAGAAGGATGGGAATACAGTGTGAAAATAGTTGCGAGAGTAGAGTGAGAAAGGAAAAGAACAAGATGCACGAGGTGATGGGGAAAGGACGAGAGAAGGACTGGAGTCAAGTGGTCAAGAGACTGAAACTGTTGTTGCATTTAAATTCTTGTAGATGGCAGGATGAAAGTAAAGAGAAAGATGAACCAGTTACAAGAGGGTGTTGGAGAAAGGGCAAGAAAGGATGAGAATACAGTTGCGAGGGTACAGTGAGAAAGGGAAAGAACAAGATGCAGGAGAAGATGGGGAAAGGACGAGAGATGGACTGGAGTCAAATGGTCAAGTGGTCAAGAGACTGAAACTGACGTTGCATTTGAATTCTTGTAGATGGCAGGATGAAAGTAAAGAGAAAGATGAACCAGTTACAAGAGGGTGTTGGAGAAAGGACAAGAAAGGATGAGAATACAGTTGCGAGGCGAGAGTGAGAAAGGAAAAGAACAAGATGCACGAGGTGATGGGGAAAGGACGAGAGAAGGACTGGAGTCAAGTGGTCAAGAGACTGAAACTGTTGTTGCATTTAAATTCTTGTAGATGGCAGGATGAAAGTAAAGAGAAAGATGAACCAGTTACAAGAGGGTGTTGGAGAAAAGGCAAGAAAGGATGAGAATACAGTTGCGAGGATAGAGTGAGAAAGGAAAAGAACAAGATGCACGAGGTGATGGGGAAAGGACGAGAGAAGGACTGAGTCAAGTGGCTAAGAGACTGAAATGTTGTTGCATTTAAATTCTTGTAGATGGCAGGATGAAAGTAAAGAGAAAGATGAACCAGTTACAAGAGGTGTTGGAGAAAGGGCAAGAAAGGATGAGAATATACAGTTGCGAGGCGAGAGTGAGAAAGGAAAAGAACAAGATGCACGAGGTGATGGGGAAAGGACGAGAGAAGGACTGGAGTCAAGTGGTCAAGAGACTGAAACTGTTGTTGCATTTAAATTCTTGTAGATGGCAGGATGAAAGTAAAGAGAAAGATGAACCAGTTACAAGAGGGTTGGAGAAAGGGCAAGAAAGGATGAGAATACAGTTGTGAGGCGAGAGTGAAAAAGGAAAAGAACAAGATGCACGAGGTGATGGGGAAAGGACGAGAGAAGGACTGAGTCAAGTGGTCAAGAGACTGAAACTGTTAAGCTGTACTAAATTTCAGATGGTGACAGCAAAGAGAAAGATGAACCAGTTACAAGAGGGTGTTGGAGAAAGGCAAGAAAGGATGAGAATACAGTTGCGAGGCGAGAGTGAGAAAGGAAAAGAACAAGATGCACGAGGTGATGGGGAAAGGACGAGAGAAGGACTGGAGTCAAGTGGTCAAGAGACTGAAACTGTTGTTGCATTTAAATTCTTGTAGATGGCATGGAAAATAAAAGAGAAAGATGAACCAGTTACAAGAGGGTGTTGGAGAAAGGACAAGAAAGGATGAGAATACAGTTGCGAGGCGAGAGTGAGAAAGGAAAAGAACAAGATGCACGAGGTGATGGGGAAAGGACGAGAGAAGGACTGGAGTCAAGTGGTCAAGAGACTGAAACTGTTATGTTGCATTTAAATTCTTGTAGATGGCAGGATGAAAGTAAAGAGAAAGATGAACCAGTTACAAGAGGGTGTTGGCGAAAGGGCAAGAAAGGATGAGAATACAGTTGCGAGGCGAGAGTGAGAAAGGAAAAGAACAAGATGCACGAGGTGATGGGGAAAGGACGAGAGAAGGACTGGAGTCAAGTGGTCAAGAGACTGAAACTGTTGTTGCATTTAAATTTTGTAGATGGCAGGATGAAAGTAAAGAGAAAGATGAACCAGTTACAAGAGGGTGTTGGAGAAAGGGCAAGAAAGGATGAGAATACAGTTGCGAGGCGAGAGTGAGAAAGGAAAGAACAAGATGAGGATGGGGAAAGGACGAGAGAAGGACTGGAGTCAAGTGGTCAAGAGACTGAAACTGTTGTTGCATTTAAATTCTTGTAGATGGCAGGATGAAAGTAAAGAGAAAGATGAACCAGTTACAAGAGGGTGTTGGAGAAAGGACAAGAAAGGATGAGAATACAGTTGCGAGGCGAGAGTGAGAAAGGAAAAGAACAAGATGCACGAGGTGATGGGGAAAGGACGAGAGAAGGACTGGAGTCAAGTGGTCAAGAGACTGAAACTGTTGTTGCATTTAAATTCTTGTAGATGGCAGGATGAAAGTAAAGAGAAAGATGAACCAGTTACAAGAGGGTGTTGGAGAAAGGACAAGAAAGGATGAGAATACAGTTGCGAGGCGAGAGTGAGAAAGGAAAAGAACAAGATGCACGAGGTGATGGGGAAAGAACGAGAGAAGGACTGGAGTCAAGGGTCAAGAGGACTGAAACTGTTGTTGCATTTAAATTCTTGTAGATGGCAGGATGAAAGTAAAGAGAAAGATGAACCAGTTACAAGAGGTGTTGTTGGAGAAAGGGCAAGAAAGGATGAGAATACAGTTGCGAGGCGAGAGTGAGAAAGGAAAAGAACAAGATGCACGAGGTGATGGGGAAAGGACGAGAGAAGGACTGGAGTCAAGTGGTCAGAGACTGAAACTGTTGTTGCATTTAAATTCTTGTAGATGTGTGGATGAAAGTAAAGAGAAAGATGAACCAGTTACAAGAGGGTGTTGGAGAAAGGACAAGAAAGGATGAGAACACAGTTGCGAGGCGAGAGGAGAAAGGAAAAGAACAAGATGCACGAGGTGATGGGGAAAGGACGAGAGAAGGACTGGAGTCAAGTGGTCAAGGACTGAAACTACATACTGAATTTAAGGCAGTGATAAGTAAAGAGAAAGATGAACCAGTTACAAGAGGGTGTTGAGAAAGCAAGAAAGGATGAGAACAGCTGCGAGGTGAGAGTGAGAAAGGAAAAGAACAAGATGCACGAGGTGATGGGAGAAAGGGCGAGAAAAGGACTGGCGTCAAGTGGTTAAGAGACTGAAACTGTTGTTGCATTGAAATTCTTGTAGATGGCAGGATGAAAGTAAAGAGAAAGATGAACCAGTTACAAGAGGGTGTTGGAGAAAGGACAAGAAAGGATGAGAATACAGTTGCGAGGCGAGAGTGAGAAAGGAAAAGAACAAGATGCACGAGGTGATGGGGAAAGGACGAGAGAAGGACTGGAGTCAAGTGGTCAAGAGACTGAAACTGTTGTTGCATTTAAATTCTTGTAGATGGCAGGATGAAAGTAAAGAGAAAGATGAACCAGTTACAAGAGGGTGTTGGAGAAAGGACAAGAAAGGATGAGAATACAGTTGCGAGGCGAGAGTGAGAAAGGAAAAGAACAAGATGCACGAGGTGATGGGGAAAGGACGAGAGAAGGACTGGAGTCAAGTGGTCAAGAGACTGAAACTGTTGTTGCATTTAAATTCTTGTAGATGGCAGGATGAAAGTAAAGAGAAAGATGAACCAGTTACAAGAGGGTGTTGGAGAAAGGACAAGAAAGGATGAGAATACAGTTGCGAGGCGAGAGTGAGAAAGGAAAAGAACAAGATGCACGAGGTGATGGGGAAAGGACGAGAGAAGGACTGGAGTCAAGTGGTCAAGAGACTGAAACTGTTGTTGCATTTAAATTCTTGTAGATGGCAGGATGAAAGTAAAGAGAAAGATGAACCAGTTACAAGAGGGTGTTGGAGAAAGGACAAGAAAGGATGAGAATACAGTTGCGAGGCGAGAGTGAGAAAGGAAAAGAACAAGATGCACGAGGTGATGGGGAAAGGACGAGAGAAGGACTGGAGTCAAGTGGTCAAGAGACTGAAACTGTTGTTGCATTTAAATTCTTGTAGATGGCAGGATGAAAGTAAAGAGAAAGATGAACCAGTTACAAGAGGGTGTTGGAGAAAGGACAAGAAAGGATGAGAATACAGTTGCGAGGCGAGAGTGAGAAAGGAAAAGAACAAGATGCACGAGGTGATGGGGAAAGGACGAGAGAAGGACTGGAGTCAAGTGGTCAAGAGACTGAAACTGTTGTTGCATTTAAATTCTTGTAGATGGCAGGATGAAAGTAAAGAGAAAGATGAACCAGTTACAAGAGGGTGTTGGAGAAAGGGCAAGAAAGGATGAGAATACAGTTGCGAGGGTACAGTGAGAAAGGGAAAGAACAAGATGCAGGAGAAGATGGGCAAAGGACGAGAGATGGACTGGAGTCAAATGGTCAAGTGGTCAAGAGACTGAAACTGACGTTGCATTTGAATTCTAGTAGATGGCAGGATGAAAGTAAAGAGGATGAACCAGTTACAAGAGGGTGTTGGAGAAAGGACAAGAAAGGATGAGAATACAGTTGCGAGGCGAGAGTGAGAAAGGAAAAGAACAAGATGCACGAGGTGATGGGGAAAGGACGAGAGAAGGACTGGAGTCAAGTGGTCAAGAGACTGAAACTGTTGTTGCATTTAAATTCTTGTAGATGGCAGGATGAAAGTAAAGAGAAAGATGAACCAGTTACAAGAGGGTGTTGAGAAAAGGCAAGAAAGGATGAGAATACAGTTGCGAGGATAGAGTGAGAAAGGAAAAGAACAAGATGCACGAGGTGATGGGGAAAGGACGAGAGAAGGACTGGAGTCAAGTGGTCAAGAGACTGAAACTGTTGTTGCATTTAAATTCTTGTAGATGGCAGGATGAAAGTAAAGAGAAAGATGAACCAGTTACAAGAGGGTGTTGGAGAAAGGACAAGAAAGAATGAGAATACAGTTGCGAGGCGAGAGTGAGAAAGGAAAAGAACAAGATGCACGAGGTGATGGGGAAAGGACGAGAGAAGGACTGGAGTCAAGTGGTCAAGAGACTGAAACTGTTGTTGCATTTAAATTCTTGTAGATGGCAGGATGAAAGTAAAGAGAAAGATGAACCAGTTACAAGAGGGTGTTGGAGAAAGGGCAAGAAAGGATGAGAATACAGTTGCGAGGCGAGAGTGAGAAAGGAAAAGAACAAGATTGTGAGGTGATGGGGAAAGGACGAGAGAAGGACTGGAGTCAAGTGGTCAAGAGACTGAAACTGTTGTTGCATTTAAATTCTTGTAGATGGCAGGATGAAAGTAAAGAGAAAGATGAACCAGTTACAAGAGGGTGTTGGAGAAAGGACAAGAAAGGATGAGAATACAGTTGCGAGGCGAGAGTGAGAAAGGAAAAGAAACAAGATGCATTGATATGTATACTAGAGAAGGACTGGAGTCAAGTGGTCAAGAGACTGAAACTGTTGTTGCATTTAAATTCTTGTAGATGGCAGGATGAAAGTAAAGAGAAAGATGAACCAGTTACAAGAGGGTGTTGGAGAAAGGCAAGAAAGGATGAGAATACAGTTGCGAGGCGAGAGTGAGAAAGGAAAAGAACAAGATGCACGAGGTGATGGGGAAAGGACGAGAGAAGGACTGGAGGCCAAGTGGTCAAGACTGAAACTGTTGTTGCATTTAAATTCTTTGTAGATGGCAGGATGAAAGTAAAGAGAAAGATGAACCAGTTACAAGAGGGTGTTGGAGAAAGGACAAGAAAGGATGAGAATACAGTTGCGAGGCGAGATGAGAAAGAAGAACAAGATGCACGAGGTGATGGGGAAAGGACGAGAGAAGGACTGGAGTCAAGTGGTCAAGAGACTGAAACTGTTGTTGCATTTAAATTCTTGTAGATGGCAGGATGAAAGTAAAGAGAAAGATGAACCAGTTGCTATGGAGGGTGTTGGAGAAAGGGCAAGAAAGGATGAGAATACAGTTGTGAGGCGAGAGAGAAAGGAAAAGAACAAGATGTGCACGAGGTGATGGGGAAAGGACGAGAGAAGGACTGGAGTCAAGTGGTCAAGAGACTGAAACTGTTGCTGCATTTAAATTCTTGTAGATGGCAGGATGAAAGTAAAGAGAAAGATGAACCAGTTACAAGAGGGTGTTGGAGAAAGGGCAAGAAAGGATGAGAATACAGTTGCGAGGCGAGAGTGAGAAAGGAAAAGAACAAGATGCACGAGGTGATGGGGAAAGGACGAGAGAAGGACTGGAGTCAAGTGGTCAAGAGACTGAAACTGTTGTTGCATTTAAATTTTGTAGATGGCAGGATGAAAGTAAAGAGAAAGATGAACCAGTTACAAGAGGGTGTTGGAGAAAGGACAAGAAAGGATGAGAATACAGTTGCGAGGCGAGAGGAGAAAGGAAAAGAACAAGATGCACGAGGTGATGGGGAAAGGACGAGAGAAGGACTGGAGTCAAGTGGTCAAGAGACTGAAACTGTTGTTGCATTTAAATTCTTGTAGATGGTATAGAAAGTAAAGAGAAAGATGAACCAGTTACAAGAGGGTGTTGGAGAAAGGACAAGAAAGGATGAGAATACAGTTGCGAGGCGAGTGAGAAAGGAAAAGAACAAGATGCACGAGGTGATGGGGAAAGGACGAGAGAAGGACTGGAGTCAAGTGGTCAAGAGACTGAAACTGTTGTTGCATTTAAATTCTTGTAGATGGCAGGATGAAAGTAAAGAGAAAGATGAACCAGTTACAAGAGGGTGTTGGAGAAAGGAGAAGAAAGGATGAGAATACAGTTGCGAGGCGAGAGTGAGAAAGCAGTGGAACAAGAGCCAATGAGGTGATGGGGAAAGGACGAGAGAAGGACTGGAGTCAAGTGGAAAGTCAAGAGACTGAAACTGTTGTTGCATTTAAATTCTTGTCGATGGCAGGATGAAAGAAAAGAGAAAGATGAACCAGTTACAAGAGGGTGTTGGAGAAAGGGCAAGAAAGGATGAGAATACAGTTGCGAGGCGAGAGTGAGAAAGGAAAAGAACAAGATGCACGAGGTGATGGGGAAAGGACGAGAGAAGGACTGGAGTCAAGTGGTCAAGAGACTGAAACTGTTGTTGCATTTAAATTCTTGTAGATGGCAGGATGAAAGTAAAGAGAAAGATGATCCAGTTACAAGAGGGTGTTGGAGAAAGGACAAGAAAGGATGAGAATACAGTTGCGAGGCGAGAGTGAGAAAGGAAAAGAACAAGATGCACGAGGTGATGGGGAAAGGACGAGAGAAGGACTGGAGTCAAGTGGTCAAGAGACTGAAACTGTTGTTGCATTTAAATTCTTGTAGATGGCAGGATGAAAGTAAAGAGAAAGATGAACCAGTTACAAGAGGGTGTTGGAGAAAGGACAAGAAAGGATGAGAATACAGTTGCGAGGCGAGAGTGAGAAAGGAAAAGAACAAGATGCACGAGGTGATGGGGAAAGGACGAGAGAAGGACTGGAGTCAAGTGGTCAAGAGACTGAAACTGTTGTTGCATTTAAATTCTTGTAGATGGCAGGATGAAAGTAAAGAGAAAGATGAACCAGTTACAAGAGGGTGTTGGAGAAAGGGCAAGAAAGGATGAGAATACAGTTGCGAGGCGAGAGTGAGAAAGGAAAAGAACAAGATGCACGAGGTGATGGGGAAAGGACGAGAGAAGGACTGGAGTCAAGTGGTCAAGAGACTGAAACTGTTGTTGCATTTAAATTCTTGTAGATGGCAGGATGAAAGTAAAGAGAAAGATGAACCAGTTACAAGAGGGTGTTGGAGAAAGGACAAGAAAGGATGAGAATACAGTTGCGAGGCGAGAGTGAGAAAGGAAAAGAACAAGATGCACGAGGTGATGGGGAAAGGACGAGAGAAGGACTGGAGTCAAGTGGTCAAGAGACTGAAACTGTTGTTGCATTTAAATTCTTGTAGATGGCAGGATGAAAGTAAAGAGAAAGATGAACCAGTTACAAGAGGGTGTTGGAGAAAGGACAAGAAATGATGAGAATACAGTTGCGAGGCGAGAGTGAGAAAGGAAAAGTACAAGATGCACGAGGTGATGGGGAAAGGACGAGAGAAAGACTGGAGTCAAGTGGTCAAGAGACTGAAACTGTTGTTGCATTTAAATTCTTGTAGATGGCAGGATGAAAGTAAAGAGAAAGATGAACCAGTTACAAGAGGGTGTTGGAGAAAGGACAAGAAAGGATGAGAATACAGTTGCGAGGCGAGAGTGAGAAAGGAAAAGAACAAGATGCACGAGGTGATGGGGAAAGTACGAGAGAAGGACTGGAGTCAAGTGGTCAAGAGACTGAAACTGTTGTTGCATTTAAATTCTTGTAGATGGCAGGATGAAAGTAAAGAGAAAGATGAACCAGTTACAAGAGGGTGTTGGAGAAAGGGCAAGAAAGGATGAGAATACAGTTGCGAGGCGAGAGTGAGAAAGGAAAAGAACAAGATGCACGAGGTGATGGGGGAAAGGACGAGAGAAAGACTGGAGTCAAGTGGTCAAGAGACTGAAACTGTTGTTGCATTTAAATTCTTGTAGATGGCAGGATGAAAGTAAAGAGAAAGATGAACCAGTTACAAGAGGGTGTTGAGAAAAGGACAAGAAAGGATGAGAATACAGTTGCGAGGCGAGAGTGAGAAAGGAAAAGAACAAGATGCACGAGGTGATGGGGAAAGGACGAGAGAAGGACTGAGTCATGTGGTCAAGAGACTGAAACTGTTGTTGCATTTAAATTCTTGTAGATGGCAGGATGAAAGTAAAGAGAAAGATGAACCAGTTACAAGAGGGTGTTGGAGAAAGGGCAAGAAAGGATGAGAATACAGTTGCGAGGCGAGAGTGAGAAAGGAAAAGAACAAGATGCACGAGGTGATGGGGAAAGGACGAGAGAAGGACTGGAGTCAGTGGTCAAGAGACTGAAACTGTTGTTGCATTTAAATTCTTGTAGATGGCAGGATGAAAGTAAAGAGAAAGATGAACCAGTTACAAGAGGGTGTTGGAGAAAGGGCAAGAAAGGACGAGAATACAGTTGCGAGGCGAGAGTGAGAAAGGAAAAGAACAAGATGCACGAGGTGATGGGGAAAGGACGAGAGAAGGACTGGAGTCAAGTGGTCAAGAGACTGAAACTGTTGTTGCATTTAAATTCTTGTAGATGGCAGGATGAAAGTAAAGAGAAAGATGAACCAGTTACAAGAGGGTGTTGGAGAAAGCGCAAGAAAGGATGAGAATACAGTTGCGAGGCGAGAGTGAGAAAGGAAAAGAACAAGATGCACGAGGTGATGGGGAAAGGACGAGAGAAGGACTGAGTCAAGTGGTCAAGAGACCGAAACTGTTGTTGCATTTAAATTTTGTAGATGGCAGGATGAAAGTAAAGAGAAAGATGAACCAGTTACAAGAGGTGTTGAGAAAGGACAAGAAAGGATGAGAATACAGTTGCGAGGCGAGAGTGAGAAAGGAAAGGAACAAGATGCACGAGGTGATGGGGAAAGGACGAGAGAAGGACTGGAGTCAAGTGGTCAAGAGACTGAAACTGTTGTTACCAAATTCTTGTAGATGGCAGGATGAAAGTAAAGAGAAAGATGAACCAGTTACAAGAGGGTGTTGGAGAAAGGACAAGAAAGGATGAGAATACAGTTGCGAGGCGAGAGTGAGAAAGGAAAAGAACAAGATGCACGAGGTGATGGGGAAAGGACGAGAGAAGGACTGAGTCAAGTGGTCAAGAGACTGAAACTGTTGTTGCATTTAAATTCTTGTAGATGGCAGGATGAAAGTAAAGAGAAAGATGAACCAGTTACAAGAGGGTGTTGGAGAAAGGACAAGAAAAGGATGAGAATACAGTTGCGAGGCGAGAGTGAGAAAGGAAAAGAACAAGATGCACGAGGTGATGGGGAAAGGACGAGAGAAGGACTGGAGTCAAGTGGTCAAGAGACTGAAACTGTTGTTGCATTTAAATTTTGCAGATGGCAGGATGAAAGTAAAGAGAAAGATGAACCAGTTACAAGAGGGTGTTGGAGAAAGGACAAGAAAGGATGAGAATACAGTTGCGAGGCGAGAGTGAGAAAGGAAAAGAACAAGATGCACGAGGTGATGGGGAAAGGACGAGAGAAGGACTGGAGTCAAGTGGTCAAGAGACTGAAACTGTTGTTGCATTTAAATTCTTGTAGATGGCAGGATGAAAGTAAAGAGAAAGATGAACCAGTTACAAGAGGGTGTTGGAGAAAGGACAAGAAAGGATGAGAATACAGTTGTGAGGCGAGAGTGAGAAAGGAAAAGAACAAGATGCACGAGGTGATGGGGAAAGGACGAGAGAAGGACTGGAGTCAAGTGGTCAAGAGACTGAAACTGTTGTTGCATTTAAATTCTTGTAGATGGCAGGATGAAAGTAAAGAGAAAGATGAACCAGTTACAAGAGGGTGTTGGAGAAAGGGCAAGAAAGGATGAGAATACAGTTGCGAGGGTAGAGTGAGAAAGGAAAAGAACAAGATGCACGAGGTGATGGGGAAAGGACGAGAGAAGGACTGGAGTCAAGAGGATAAGAGATGGGAATTGACATTGCATATAAATTCCTGGAGATTGTCGCCGTCAGAGAAACAATATACGGAAGGGAGTTCCACAAACCGGAATTGCGAGAAAGGAAGCTGATGGAGAAGATGTGGCGGCTGCATTTGGTTGATTCAATGGTAAATTTTCGTTTTAGGTCCCGAAGGCTTTTCCCTTTTTTAATGACTTTCGGCGTAGGCAACAACTTTCGGTCTATTTTCGGCCTATTTACTTCCTTTACTGAAATTTCCGCCTATTTACTTCCTGTAATGAAAGTAATATGCGATTTTTTCTACGCGTATTACTTTCATTACAGGAAGTAAATAGGCGGAAATTTCAGTAAAGGAAGTAAATCGGCCGAAATTTGTTGCCTACGCCGAAAGTCATTCTACAGTTAATTACATGACTTCGTGAGAACGGGAGACAAAAATTGCGAGATGAAGTTTGATTTTTTTCTGGTCGTTAAGATCAATAAATTAAATTTCTTCAATAACTAATTGTTGATTTGAGTTCAGCATATACATTTGCACAGAAATAATGTTATTTTGGATAAATTTGAAGGGGGGAAAGCCTTCGGGACCTAAAACGAAAATTTACCGATTTAATTGTAAAAGGGGCTTCCATGATCCATCATATTGGAAGACAATAGGTTAGCATTCTTCTTTGCTTCTAATGGAATTTTTATTGTTTTGTTATATTTTGCTTAGCGTTTGGATGATAACTTTCGCTGTTCCAATGTTACAGTTGTCAATTGAGTCGGGATTTGAACTAAAATTCCTGTTAAAAAATTGATATCACAAATTACTTCAACAACGAAAGAAAACACAAAGCAAGTCGAAACTCGAATATCAGAGACAGAAAAAAAATGTCGGAATCACGATTCGCAAGTCTAAAATTTATGTATCCTCACACTTGGATTTATCATGAAACACTAGCTTGATAGTTTACACGGGGTGCGAATTTTAAACTATTTCGTGCATAGGGCGAATTGAGCTTCCAGGTTAAAACTGAAGGAAACTCTTCTCTAGCTTAAAAAACAGCAATGATAATGTTAAGAAAATAAGTTTGAATTCCTCAATTCACTCCATGAAATTTCAAAGCCTCACTTCAACTCTGATTTGAGTTAGTCTAAATTCTGACTGAAACTCTATTTTGGGTCTATCCAATCCTAATGCACGTAAAACAGACCCCCCCCCTTCCCCCCCCAAAAAAAACCTCCGAAAAACGTCAAGAACACTACTTTGCTTTTATCGCCGGAACATTTGTTTCCTTTTTACATTCGTCGGCAGCTGGGAAAGAGCACACAATATTAGCATATTCGTGATACTTTTATATTGACTCCTACGACTGACTTGTTTTTTCAGTTGGATATTCCGTTTTCGGCTTATCATGTTGAATACTTGCCCTTTTTTCTTTTTCATCACATTTTCTGTCGTTGAATACACGCGACGTGGTTTGACGAGGTAATTAGCTGTTTTCTTCGCTATATTTACTTCGGAGTTCTGTGTTAAATTTTAAATTAAATTGTAAATTTTTGTTTTGCAGATGGTTACATTTTTGTGCTTGCTAGATTTTTATATCTCCAATTCGTAGTTCAAATCTTCTGGCTGACAACCATATTATAATTCTTATAATTGATATTTAGTCCTTTCTTCTCACTTTCCTTTACTACATTCTCTTGGAGTTATTGCAGTATTCCTTTCAGTGTTTGCTGTCGGCGTTGTATCATATCCCTGTTATATTTTGTTAAGATTAAGTACGCCAATAAAGAAAATCCTGATAGGACTTCTAGTTTTCTCAGGATCTTTTCGGTCCTGGGTATCTCTGACTGGGAGTTTGAGAGGAGAATGAAACCACCTCTTAATTGCTGTTGTTCCTAGGTTCACGCGGACCCGGAGTGGTAGTACCTATTAGGGTCGTAGCTAAGGGGAAATAGTTAACCCCCAAACTGGGGCCAATACACTATGAACGTATAAAAATAGACTTTTATAGAAATAGATACCTAAACAAACTTTTATAGAAAAATATACATTTTTGAAGGAAAAATGTTACCAACAATACATTTTTGAAGGAAAAAATTATTACCGTAACATATTTTTGAAGGAAAATAATTGTTGCCATGACACATTTTAAAAAGAAACAATTATTACCAGCAATGCATTTTGAAATACAAAACAAGGAGACATCTTCAGTTTTCTAAAAAAGAAAATTAAAAAAAACGTCATCAAAATCTGACTAAATGAACCTTGTCATTATAACCGAACATTAAAAAAAGCACCTAAAAGTCCCCACCTTTTGGCATTAAATAATCCAGAGAGGTTGATATGCCATCAAACAAAACACACAAACTTAGGATCGTTTCGCTCTAAATTTGACAAGACACAACCTTCTCTTATACCCCGTTCTATCCTTTTTGGATGTACGTTGTGGTGCAGTGGATATCGGCTCGGAACGAGAAATCGGGGAGCCGAGTTCGAATTCCAGTTGAATTCATTGAATTCACTTACGCGAAAATACTAATATTAATGCTGCTTTAGAAATTTTTGTAAACATGGCCCTCTATATTTTCCGGTGATAACTAGTCAAATGTTAAAAGTAATATTTGACTCGTTACCACCCCTTTTTTGTCTGTTTCGTTATCTATTCAAAATCGTTAAGTACCTTACTCGCCATTTCACCCTGTTTCTTTTATCTTCACTGTGCTCTGTCAGTGTTACATTTCCCCAGCCCCTTTCATTATACTAAGTTTACTTCCAGTAGTTTCTAGTTTTCTAAAAAAAAAATAGGCTTCATTACATGCTCTGTAGGATGTGCGTGGTGGCGCAGTGGATATCGGCTCGGAACGAGAAATCGGGGAACCGAGTTCGAATTCCAGTTGAATTCCTTGCATTCACTTACGCGCAAATACCCTTGGGAAAGGTATTAATCTGTCTCTCCCTTCCAGTTATGGGTTAAATAACAAGACAGATTGGGTTCTATAACCTTGGCTGGCAACCAGTCTACCTCAGAAAGCAATGGCAACCTACTGCGGGATAATCTTCAGCTCAGTCAGTCATGTCTCTTTCGAGACATGATCTCCTAAACATGGGGGAAATTGAAAGGCCAAGTGAAGGATGTGGACACGGGAGTGAAGACAGTTGCGAAGGTAGAGAGAAAGGAAAAGAACAAGATACACGGGGTGATGTAGAAAGGGCTAGAGTTAAGTGGATAAGAGATGGGAATTGACATTGCATTTAGATTCCTGGAAGTTATAGCCGTCAGGAAAGTAAGTATATGGAAAGGAGTTCCACCGGCGGGAAGCGCGAGAAAAGAAGCTGAGTAGAATTGTCGTCTGCATTTGGTTGATTTAACTGTAAAAGGGTGAGACCTTGTTGTCAGTCTGGTTGCCCGAGTAAATTTTTGTGGAGGGGGCACCAGTGACCTAAGATCGTCAGAGCAGAAGCCATGAAAATATTTATCGAAGAGACAGAGGGAAGCCACATCCAAACGATGAGAAAGTGGCTGGAATCGCGCTGCCAGGTCGGGGCCAATCACATTACAGATTCTCCTTTGGAGCCTGTCGAGAACACTGAGACGAACAGCAGGGGCTCCTGACCAGATATGACAACAGTATTCCATGCACGGTCGGATGGTTGATTTGTGTACTGAGTTCATTTTTATACGTGTGCAGGCACCCTGATCTTTGTGTATGTTTTTTGATTTCTGATTATTTGTTTTAAGACAAATAAAATAAAGCA
>JBBBDQ010000592.1:6752500-6817500 GCA_037127315.1 Ascarosepion bandense | reverse complement strand
ATTTAAGTTAGGGAGAGATGCGCATTCTTGTCAGCCTCACTCTCTCTTCACATTCCATCTGGTCCGGTGGCCCGACATAGGCGAGACTTGCCGGAGACACTCAGGGATGCAGTGGATGGCCAACAGTGATATTATTGTTTTCACTATGCCCTGAATGCTCTGCACAACGATTAGGTAGGTATTTTTTTTTAATTATCACGCATCAGGTTGCCACTACCTGCTCTGGTAGACTGGTTGCCAGCCAAGGCTATAGAACCCAATTTGTCCTGTTATTTAACCCATAACTGGAAGGGAGAGACAGATTAATACCTTTCCCTTTTGACCTAAGCTTTAGGGTTAAATATTTTCCCATAGCTGGGGGCCAAACTGGTGGCACCACCCCCGGTCGAGGGGAATCTAGGAAAACAGCAATTAATAAGTGGTTCTATGCTTCCCAAAACTTTCTAATTAGAAGTGTTGCTGCTGGATGCAGTTTACTGTCAAACCGAGGTTCCGGATGGACACTACTGGCCATAACTATTAGGCAACCCCAGTGTTTTAAAAATAATGTATTTCATACTATTTTTTAGTATTTATTGCCAAGTGAATAATTGTAAATGAAAATAAAATGTTTCTTTTGTTAATACTGCACAATAACATGTGCATCAAATATTGCACAATAACATGTGCATCAAATGAATTTATAAATACTTAATAATTACCTACATTGCAGTTTCATCAATGAAAGAATGAAAAAAAGTTAGGGTGATATGGACGAGTGCATCTTTGCTTCCTTGCCTTGTAAAATTTTGCAAAGTAATAATAACGAAAGAACCATTCTATTATCATTTAGAATTATCCACTAAAAAGTAGTATGAAATATATCATTTCTTTTAAAAAACTGAGGTGGCCTAATATGGCCGGTAGTGTGGTTTATCCTCATAGACGGGACGCAGGCATGAATTTAATCTGGTTGTTATTAATTTCATTGTTTAATAGGATAAGAAAATAAGAAGCATTAATATTAACTTAATCCCGTGTACCCACTATGAATAACACTTGTAGCAATAAGAAATAATATCGAATAAAAAACGAAAATAAAAAATTGAAATTACTGTTGTTTATGTTTCAGTCATAAAATGAAGCAAGTAAATATATATTTGCAATCCTAACGGGAAACGTACTTTTATTAAAAGAGGTAATGCATATCTCGTATTGACAGCCTGCCCCAGTGCCCTAGCTGGTAGAGGCACAATTTATGCTCACCTTATGCTATCTATTTTCTTGAGGGGTAAAAATAAGGACCACAGGCTCAATTCCTGCCGGAGGTTTTTTTTTTATACTTTCATTGTGTATTGACCCTGGTTTGGGGGATAAATTTTTAATATGACTTATCAACTAAACTGGTTGTTACTTATTCCACTATTTGTCTATACTTCTGAGATAAGGTAGTGTTTATATTATTTACACTGTTCGGACTGTTGTCCTCGTCTTTATTGTTGTAACCTTTCGGCCGTTGTACGCTCCGGTCTTCTTCATGTGCTAGGAATTTTAAACCAAACCCTTTATTTCGATCACTGGGGTATATCATTTTCATTCCATGTGCGATACCCCCTTCGGAAGCCATGTAGTTATCTCTTTTTAACCCAACTCAATGTTATTTGTTCATCACTTCTGTAGCTAGGTATTGAACTCACAAGTCTCTGGGTTAAGTCATGTGAACTAATCAACGTCTATATCCACTCAACCATGTGCCCATCCCGAAGTGGCATTGCACATGGATTGAGAATGATATATCCCGGTGATTGAAATAAAGGGTTTGGTTCAAAATTCCAAGCACCTGAAGAAGACCGGAGCATACCACGGCCAAAACGTCGTAAAGATGGCAATAAAGATGAAGACAACAGTCCGAATAGTGTAAATAATTTATTCAAATGTTTAATAAAATAAAAATATAAAAATACAGGGATAGCAACTCAAACCCATTTAACCATTAATAATAACTTTTATAGTGATGATATATACAAGCATTAAAAGCGATGTGGTTTGGGCGGATGATCATTGGACAGTTCTCAAATCCATTAGAAATTGTGTTGATTTGACGTTTACTGTTTGGAATCGTTCAATTACTTGGACGGGGCTCAGAATCAATAAAGCATGTTTAATCAAAGCTAAGTAAGTTTGTCAAAAGAGTTACAGGATACTAACGACATCCAGCAGTTACAGAACAGTTTCAATAACCTCTGATTTTATTCGATAACCTGAATTATATATATATATATATATATATATATATATATATATATATATATATAAGTGATTAAGGAACGAAGAAAATATTAACAACGTTCAAAACATTAATTTAAAACAGTGCTCAATGGAGAAATCGAGCTATGAATATTTATTATAAATTATAGTTTAGAACATGTACAAATTACAATCTACTACAAAGTGTACATTTTATTTTGACATTCAAAGGACAATGTCTTATCATGTAGTAAACGCTATTTTTGAAGGGAGATGGAAAATTCGCTTCCTTATATTGATAAATTTTTGTGTGCGAGATAAAGTGGTAGAGAAATGATAAATCAGAATTGTAATTTGTACATGTTCTAAACTATAATTTATAATAAATATTATATATATATATAATATGCAGCATGTCTTCATTTAAACGGAAACTGTGTGGTATGTGACGAATTGTTTCTTAAATCTGTATTTTTTTCTGTTTTTTTTTCTCACTTTTTGGCGTTCATGCTTCATTTGGAAAAAAAAAATTTGGGATTTTTATTTATTTATTCTGTTATGCGAAGCTATCCTGGCCAAAGTATCAGCAGCCACTTGTTACCCCTGCCCACAATGGTCTGTTCGAATTCAAATTTACCAAGCAGCGTAACTCGATGTTGATTTTTGGGAAAAGCAAGAGTTGAAGAGTGAAATTTTCTTAATTCAAATTTCCTGTGTTAAACTGTGAGTAGTGTTCCGAAGTGTTTCTTAAATCCGTATTTTTTTCTCTTTTTTTTTCTCACTTTTTGGCTTTCATTTTTCATTTGGACTTTAACTAAGTCAAAACTTAGTTAACTCTCTTTGGAAGTTTGTGTTTTTTTTTGTTTTTTTTAATAGGAGTAGATAGGTCACACTATTGCCCGGTCCATACTCCTCCCACGTCTATTGAACTGAAGTAGAGGCTTGCCCCTTGTTTCCTGTTTAGGATGTGGTTTCCGGCTTTCTCTTCTCTCTCTTCAGACCTTGGTATTGGTGCTTCCGTGAGTTTCCTGCGATCTGGCCGGTTGGTGGCAACGGCTCATCACTGTGATGGTACCGGGTTGGCAGTTTCCTGGTTGCTGCTTCCGACTGGTAGTTAGGAGCCCTAACTCTTGCGTAGCGTCAAGAGCGGCTGCTCTGATCAACAGTTGTATAATATCGGGGTTCTTGTAGTGCCATGTCGCGCATGGATAGGTGTCCCTGCAAGCGCTTTCGGTGGGAAACCCCGAGGCCACACCTTGTTACAGCCCTACCCAGTTTCCCTCCCAGCACAGATCGTGGATAATGACCGCCTGTATCCTCTACACTAGGTCCATTTCTATAATCAAAATCATGACTAAACAAATCAGAAATGACCCTAAACCAGTTAAATCCAAACCACCTAAACCCATTAACCTTTCCTTTACTAATATATTCGTACTAACTTTCCTAGTGTTGAAGCGTTCCTACATGAAAAGTCCCCTGACATCCTTGCGCTCTGCGAAACTAACCTCAACTCAGCTATTCCCTCCTCTGACCTCTCCATCCCTGGTTATCTTCCCCTTTTAAGGAAGGATTCCACTGTCCACATGCATGGGCTGGGTGTCTACGTCAGCGAACACCTCCCCATAGCTAGGGTGACTTCACTCGAATCTACTGACCACCAATACATATGTCTCCGCCTGTCTCTCCTCATTCCTCAATTGCTCAAATATTAATAATAAAAAGAAAAACAGGATGAAATGTGAATAAAATTTTATTTTCTATAAAGGGAACATACTAAGAAAGTACAGAAATGTGTTACGTGCCTTCTATACAATTCTGAAAAGGAAACTTGAATGTCGAAATTATAATTATGGATATACTTTCATTATATTTAACATGACTGTTATAGATGTTATTAGAAACACAACGTTTTGGCCAGGTACTAATCAGTAGTGGATATTGCAGTTGGTTAAATTGTCATTTCGTGGCCGTGAGTTTAATTCTTGGATTAGGTTTAACAGTAATAAACAGTAACTAGCATCACAGGGACAAAATGACATAATAATCACCAAGAATTCTATATCAGATACTCAGTGAACACCTGATGATAGTTTGAAATAATAAGAATATATAATAATAATATATAATAATAAGAATATATAATAATAATATATAATAATAAGAATATATAATAATATATATAATAATAAGAATATATAATAATAATATATAATAATAAGAATATATAATAATAATATATAATAATAAGAATATATAATAATAATAATATATAATAATAAGAATATATAATAATATATATAATAATAAGAATATATAATAATAATATATAATAATAAGAATATATAATAATAAGAATATATAATGTTAATAATATAAATGTACGTAAATATTATACAATGAAATATGACGCCAAGTGACCATGGAAAATAAAGAGTGAATCTATATAGATAATACTGGTCTGCAACCACTTTTCGCCCCCAAATCGTACAGCGGCTGTCATATATAAACAAGCTTCCCAAGGTAAAGTAGATGAAGGTTCGTGTCACGCCCACAGCTTATTAATGGTTCTTTAAAATGAGAGACTGTTGCGATGAAAAGCAAGCGAAATTACGATCAAAGGAACCATGTTAAAATAAATAAGAGTAGATAGGTTCGCCTATCGTCTGGTTTACACTTCTCCCCGTTTTTTTTTTCTAACAGGAGTAGAGTTTTATCCTTTATCTAATATTTAGGATTTTATTTCCAGTTACTTCTTAAATATTTTCATTTTATTTCACTCCCAATAATTCCTTGTTTTGTTCGGAGTGATTTGATAAAAAAAAAAAAATGAATAACGTTCGCGAATAGAATTGAATTCAAACTGATTGCTTAATAATTCACGTATTACTTGTTGAACCACACCCAGCTAATACCAATTTACATTTTAATACGATGTCATCATTGAACTCATAATGGTTGAATTATCTCTTCATGCCTACTTCCATACAATGGGCGAGTTAAGTGTAATTATGCGTTTCAGCAGACGATGTATCTCGCTACAATGACAGTATTGAACATATTACTAAACCCCGCTACAATGTTAATAGGTTTTATATTGGCTTTAGTTTTGCGGTGACCGCCACTTACGTGATTTCATTCAGCTGACAAATTGAATGAATCACTTAATTCATCACAATACTGACGTTGCATACAGTTTATTTAAAGACGCTAATGAATGTAGCATCATATGTCTCAACGAGACGAGTGCACTGGCGTATAAAGTCGCCTTTAAAAGCAATAGAAAGAAAAGGATCTTAATTCTACTTGAAGTGATGAAATGCAATAAAATAATAGTATTCAAACCAATCTATCATTTGCCTCTTAGTTTGACCAGGATTTCGTAGTTATTTTTGGGCTCTTTTTTTTCTAGCTATTATTTTGAGCCAAGTATCTTTACAATCTATAGGATGTGCGTTGTGATGCAGTGGATATCGGCTCGGAACGAGAAATCGGTGAGCCGAGCTCAAATTCCAGATGAATTCATTGCATTCACTTACGCGCAAATACCCTTGGGAAAGGTATTAATCCGTCTCTTCTTTCCAGTTATGGGTTAAATAACAGGACAGATTGGGTTCTATCGCCTTGGCTGGCAACCAGTCTACCGCAGAAAGCAATGGCAACCTACTGCGGGATAATCTTCTGCCCAGTCAGTCATGTCTCTTTCGAGACATGATCGCTCAAGCGTGTTTCACGTATGGCACTTAACTGACTGACTGATCTATAAAATGGTTATGTAGTCTGTCTGGTTTTTTGTGTCCCCACCCCCCGGGCTTCTCCATGTTCATAGACGTCGTGGGTGTTCTTGAAACCAGGTGTTAGTTATTACCTGGTTATTTGCTATGCACCATTGCACCCATTTCGTTGCGGACTCCTAAACCAAAGTTTCCAGTTGTCATACCTTCCCTCTCCTTGCCTACTTTGGCATTCAAATCTCCCATGATGATCCTGATTTCTTGGCTTTTACATTGAGCCTTGGCCTTCTCTAGAGTGGAGTAAAAAGATTTTATTTCTTCCTCGGTGCTTTGTGTTGTTGGTGCATATATGACTACGATTGCTATGATGAACGGTCTCCCTTTCAGTTTAACCAGAAGAACTCTTTCGGAGACTTTCGGAGACTTTCGGAGACTTTCGGAGAACTATCTTTCGGAGACTCTATAAAATCTGCTGAAATCAAGTGCTACAAAATTGCTATTACTTTATATACAATCACCTAATTTTTAGCTCAGTATAAACCTCTAGATTTAATTCAGTGTTTAAGGAAATGATCCAAAGTTCGTTGTTTTTTAACTCTTCTTTCATTTTATTGTTGCTTTGTATCGCTACTTCCTTGGTAGAATACTCTCCAACCACTAACGAGTTTGCCAGGAGTTTTGGGAGTAGTCGTTTCAGGAATTAATAATAAAGACTATGATTTAAAAATTATGAAACAGGTAGCTATGATGTCAGAGATCAAATTGGGTTGTATTTCATTGTAACTCATCTATTAACCACTGAACTCTAGCTCTCACCCCCGGATATCCTTCCCTTTCTCTCCACCGATGTACCTGTCATCACACTTGCATTCTCATCTTTCTATTGCTCCTTTCTAACTAGTTTGTACTCCTCACTCTCTTCTAATTAATATTTTACAGTTATCATCAGTGGCATTTCCGCCTTGCTCGGGGTGAAATGATTTAAAAAAAAACTGTCATATCAGGGGTCAAATTGGGTTTCGCAGGTTTGATTAGTGCGGTTCTACAGAAAGATGCTGAGGATACCATGGACCAAAAATGTTTGCAACAACGAGGTTTTGGAGAGAATGGAAGAAAACAACTTATACTTAACATAAAGAAGAGGAAGTTGAGATTTCTGGGACACATGATGAGGATGGAGGGCTTGGAAAATCTGATACTCACAGAACAGACTAAGGGAAAGAGGGACAAAGGAAAGTAGTGCGTAACATACTTGAAGAACTTCAATAAATGGATGGTAGAACAGGGTTTGGAAGAAATAACAAAAAAGACGAAACATATGTTCTTGAGACTGGAACGCGTTTCCCCGAGTTCTAGTCGGGCTTGTTATATTATGGGCAAATACTGTCGGGAAAGGTATGAATCCACTTCATTCTATTTACTACCAGTTATTAAACTTTACTACTAGTTATGAAAGCTCTAGCCGGGTGTTTTATTTTTTGCAATAATTATGCCATCGAGTAGTAAAGAATTTTAAAAAAATTTGGTCAAGCAGTTACTTCCCTACCACTTACCACTACTAACGCAACGGTCAAGCCACATACCTCCCATTACCAAAGAGAAATTACTACTAATTTTTTTCATATGCCTACTCTAGTAAAATCAATACCTCCCAACCCCTTCCTTTACCTAAGCTAACCTCTGGGCTTTGAACATTTCCTCATTCTCTGTTTATAAGGGGTTGAAGAATGCATGTCTTAAATGACATGTTGAAAATGGCTATTTCCACGTCAAGTTTTATCTGAATTTACACACACACACACACACACACACACACACACACACACACACACACACACACACACACACACATATATATATATATATATATCCAAGTGAATAAGGAACGAAGAGAATATTAACAATGTTTAAAGATTAATTTAAAACAGTGCTCAGTATTGAAATAGAGCTATGAATATTTATTATAAATTATAATTTAGAATATGTACAAATTAAAAACTACTACAAAATGTACATTTTGTTTCGACATTGAAAGGACAATGCCTCATCAGGTAATAAACGTTATTTTTTGAAGGGAGATGGAAAATTCGCTTCATTATTTTGGTAAATTTTTGTGTGTGAGGTAAAGGGGCAAGGAAAATGAGACCCCACAATGGGGGATTGTAAAAGTGACATTGAGGAAAAAAAGAACAAAAAGAGGAAAACGGGAGAGAAAGAGAGAACTAAAAGAGACACGGTGAAAGGTTCGAAGAAAGTTGCTAGGTTTACAAGTAGCCAATATAAGGAAGCGAATTTTACAGCTCTCTTCAAAAAATAACCTTTACTACCTGATGAGACATTGTCGAAACAAAATGTACATTTTGTAGAAGATTGTAATTTGTACATGTTCTAAATTATAATTTATAATGTTCAAATGTTCAAAGCCCAGAGGTTAGCTTAGGTAAAGGAAGGGGTTGGGAGGTATTAATATATATATATATATATATATATATATATATATATATATATATAATGTCTCTCCTGTCACGCTCGGTTGGGGTGTATTATTTTATTTTTTCTTATGCTCTAATGTAAAATACTCAATAGTAGGTCATCAATATATGCTGCTGTCATTTTAGACTACATATCCATATAAATATTTTGCCGTCATTTTTGATGGCACGGGCCCGCTCGTAAATGTAAAAAAAGGAAACATTTGTAATGCTATATGCATTTTGTAGATAAGAAATAGCTAAACCTTAAAAGGAACCTTCGGTGGCGTCTAACAAGGTTTGATTTAAAAATAATTTGTACTAGCAGCATAGCCCGGCGTTGCTCGGATGTAATGAAAGCTTTAAAACTAATCCATGGTTCTGGAGCTCAGACTCTTTGGACGTTGGCACTAAAGACTAAAAAGCAATAGTTGCTTCCAGTTAAAGCGAAACCGTAGACTGAAAGAAAAATGAATGGATGTAAGTCAAATTTTGATTTCCTGGTATCGATATCAAATAAGTTTTTTCGTCGTAAACTGAATTTTGAAGGTTAAATAAGTCCTCTGAGTAAATGGTATCATGGCTGAGACTAAGAACTACAATTATACCTACTTAGAGCCAAACCCGAAGCAAAAACTAAAATAAAAGGGCTGAAAAACTGATTTTGATCAGACCCGGTAGAATATCGCGGTATCGATTTCGAATTATATAGATGTCGGAGTCAATTCATCCAAGGATAGAACTGCAACCTTCAAACTTCTGAATATCGTTTATGTCTTTGTTTATGAGTGTATGAAATTTAATTAAAATCGGACCACTCCTATAACCCATTTTTTTCGATTATCGATTTTCGATATTTATCGGGTGTACCTCGACACAAAACCTAGCTAAGAACACTTGCAGACGCTTATAGTACAACTGTGTAAATTTTCAAGAAAATCGGTTCAGCCGTTTCGGAGTCTATAGGTAACGGACACACACACACACACACACACACACACACACACACACACACACACACACAGACAAAGTTCCATTTATAAATACAATAAAATACAGTAAAATATATTATTCTGCTTTCACAGTTGAATACATGGTAGATAATACTCAGATTTTGTGCATATACATGTTTGCGTGGACATAATTACTAGAGGCGGTAGTATGTGTGCTTTACGTCGTAGTTTTGTTGAAGTTATATTTTGGAATAAAGTTTGATTTCTTTAAGAAATTGTAGGATATCATATGAATTAATGCCATGAAAGTTATTTCATGTTGCCTGCTTGGTATTATTTTAAATGGATTTCGATGAAATCTTTACAATTTGTTAGTATATGTGTATTGTTGGTAATTTTACTATAAATATCTATGGGGATTTTTTATATTCAATTTATTTTTAACTATCAGTATAGCCCGGCGTTGCTCGGGTGTAATGAAAGCTTTTATATATATATATATATATATATATATATATATATATATATATATATATATTATCGATTTTCTGCACTATTGTAAGAACTACAACCTTGAAACTTCTGAATATCGTTACTTATGTAACATCCTTATCTATGGGTGTATGAAATTTGATTAAAATCGGACCACTCCTTCTATAACCCGATCTTTTCGATTTTCGATATTTATCGGGGGTACCTCGACACAAAACCTAGCTAAGAACACTCGCAGACGCTTATAGTACAACTGTGTAAATTTTCAAGAAAATCGGTTCAGCCATTTCGGAGTCTATAGGTAACGGACACACACACACACACACACACACACACACACACACACACGCACACACACACACACAGAGACAAAGTTCTATTTATAAATATGTTTAGATTTAGATATATAAATACATTTTTATACTTTATAGTATTTTGTTTGAGGATTCACTATTTGAGCATAGCTAGAACCCTAACAGTTGCTACCACCTCGGGTCAGGATTGATCTGAAAACAACAGCTATTAAGACGTGGTTTCTTGCTCTTCATAATCTCCAGTCTTCCGATCAGATGCCTTGTTGCCGGATATAATTGATCGTCATACCCAGGACTAATCATTGGTTGATATTAAATGCATATTGCGTTTACAGGACAATGTAAAACCACACATTGTTCGAGTCAGCCAGGAAAAGTTTATGTGACGAAATATGATAGTTTTGTCTCATCTTCCTTTTTCTCCTCACCGTGCTCCATTTTTCCAGATCATCGCAACGGTTTTAGAGGAGGAAACATTTTACGAATAGATGGGATTAAGTTATCAACAACGACGAGAAAGATAATCTTTATATCAATAATCCTTTTCATCTTTAATTGCAAGAAAACTTTCCAACCGATTATTTTTTGAGTTCTCTAGAAGTGTATATGTTCCGTTCATGTACCATTGGTTTGTTTTGAGGGGTACGAATCTTTTACACGCTTCCCAGTGGATCGCCTTTCCTGCCTAGTCGTGCCTACACCTTTCTTTTTTTTTCACTACTGATCTAGATGGCTTCCTTCGCCAATATAATCATATGACTGGCAGTTTCATCAGTACCCACCTATTGGCTACATTTGCTATTCTGCTTTTTCTTTATTTATTGAATGTTTACACCCTGAGTATTTAGTATTCTTCAAGGCTAGCAAGTCTCCCTCGTTCTCCAATATACTCATCTGATTTCAGAAATACTGTTGCATGTGGAAAATAAAATTGGCGTGTCGAATTCAAGTTCCGGATGAGACTGTCGTCTACTTTCGCGCAAACACCCTTGGTTGAAGGCATGAATCTCTTCACCCATCAGCAATGGTTAAAAGTTAGTGTTTCTCAAACGCCGTATCCCGTCACACTTATGTTGTAACACACTGCACCGGACTGCTGGCTGCCCTCGGGCCACATCCTGGTCGAAACGGCACCAGATGTGACGCCTCAGCCTGGCTGGCCGTCTGTCTAATGTGACGCTCGTTCTCGATGACGGTCGGGACGATCCCGTCCGATGACGTCGCCACAAAATCTGGGTTACAGGACGTCTTTTGCAACAAGGGGCCACTGTCCCACGTTGTGATTAGATCCCAGAGGTCGCGTCTTGCAATCTTAATAGTCGTTCCTTTTAGCCAGTCCGGACACTGGTGTACACTTGTGGTTTGGAAAAAAATATACACGGCACAAAAAAAAAAAAAAAAAAAAATGAACAAAGTTGAATACGCCTGGAGAGCTACGTAGAATGTCTTTATATAAAGAAAAAACAATGTCTTTCTTTTCCCAAGAATGCAGTTGTCGAAAATGATATACAATCGTTTAAAATGCTGGTTGCAACGGAGAGAGAAAGTTCGCCAAAAGGCATCATATCTTCCAATCTTTAAATGAAATGTTTTGTCTAAGTTGCGTTAGCGTTGAGATCTCTGCAAAATGTCACCAAAGTCTCTTCTCGTATTTCGTTAAAGTCTTTTTATTAATTCTCTATAATCAGGATTGTCAATTTTACTATGTAACTTCTAAAACAGCAAAGTTCTTTCGGGTTCTTAACGGAGTTTGCCGAAGTTGAGCGAACGAAGAATCAGAATTTTCGATTCTCCCGTGATTAAAAAAAAATAACAATAACGTTCTTTCGGAATTCATGTCGATGGCGCATTTTTCCAAATTAACTTCTTTGAGTTAATTTGCGACAGGCTTCATTCGAAATTAACTCTTTAGCCATAAGTTCTATGGTGGGCGACCAGCCGTGGGTCATGGTTCCCCGGCTGGGGCCATTTTTCCCTCCAGTCGCTACATTTCGACTGATAGCAGCTCTAACTCAAAAACTGTCACCCAGCTGACAAAACTAACTGAACCTTTCGTGTCGAGCATCTATTTTTATAACCAATTTCGATCCTTTCTGGGGATCCGGCTGGCTCACAGCCTTTGGCCAATGAAAATCGGTCTCCGCCAATTCGATTTGCGGGTGTCTTAGCTCGACCACTGAGATCATGCCAACTCACACCGAACCGAATCCAGCTCGGGTCATTTAGGACTGTTGTGCTAAACAGTGGCCTTGGCCTCCGGGTGACCTTATCAAATCACTCTGACACTTGTTTTGTCTACGCGTTTTCAGATTAGCGGAATCAACATTTTAACTCCAAAAGAAGAGAAATTTATATAAAAACATGAAAGACGAGAGATGTGTATTTATCCAAAATAACTTTATTTTATGCTCCCGTGTTTTTAGAAGCACTTGATGGTACTAAAATTATTTTTTTTTCCTAAGCTCACATCTCGTGACGCAATAAAACATTAATAATAGCACCAATATTAATTTCTCTCTCTGTTGTTTTAAACCAACCAAAGGAAAGTATCCCCTCGGGAGAAGGGAAAGCATCACCGCGTGAGATAGTGTCACAATATGCCACGCGACCCTCTTAAATGTCCCGCGAAATATTGTTACGATATGCATATATATATAAACAGAAATATGGGTTGTCCCCACCCCCACGCGCACACACTAAATTCAAATAGTATCCCCAAAACAATAAAAAGAACTAGATGACCCGTAGAGTAAAATTGAATCAAGATTGCTGAAAACAATTTTGAAGTATAAAGACGAAATCAAATTTCGTATGTCCATGAAAAATTTTTTATAGCCAACAAATATGACGGGAAAAATTTAACGTGCGAGTGTGAAAAAACCCAACACGCACGCATATGAACTTTCAAACCACTTGACCTATCTATTTATACACGATACCTTAGCCATCAGAAAAGCAAACAGATCTCGATGTGTAAATTCACAAGTTTATTCGCCTGAAGAGTGTCAACTTTAAATTCGAAACACGTGTAGCGACACAAATACCATTATGTACACTAAGTTATTAAAAGCAAGTAATATTAATAATAATAGCAACAATAAATCCTCACTTTAAACAAAACGTTCACGGCTTCTCGCACTTTTTCTTATATATATATATATATATATATATATATATAGTCATCCGGAGACAGATCTGTTTCGCTGTATCACAGCTCATCAGTATGGTTAGACTCCGATTGCTTTTAACCCAGGATTAAAACCCAACCGAATTGGCGTCAGTCGGCGATTCTACCTCTGAGCTATGGGCGTTCGGTAGAAGAAAGCAGACTTTTTAGCGTGTATATTATCATTATACACGACCAATAGCTGAGAGTGTTCTAATTCATTGGTGTGTGTGTGTGTGAGTAATAATAGTACAGCGATACCATACAGACTCACTATAGAGTAGAGACTGCGGTGAAGAAATCTGAGGGAAACGAGTCCAAATGTGGAACGAAAGGTACAATGAAGCAAATACTATCAAATTGTCCGTTATACATGAAGACACAAGGTACTGATTTTGCGTGATACTTTGAAGAATCAATTTGATAGTATCAATAGTGAAAATAGGCCACAAAGGCGCATCCCAAGGACATCAGTCTTCTTCAACTTCAACATCCATCGGCAAGGGGCTTACGGCCATATCACGTTGAATACACCAGTTCTCGCTCGATCACCGAAGTTAAGCAACGTTGAGCCTGGTCAGTACTTAGATGGGTGACCGCTTGGGAATACCAGGTGCTGTAAGCGTTTAGTGACGGATGTGCATTGTGGTGCAGTGGATATCGGCTCGGAAAGAGAAATCGGTGAGCCGAGTTTGAATTCCAGTTGAATACCCTGCATTCACTTAAGCACTGGTACCCTTGAGAGGGTATGAATCCGTCCCTTCCCTCCAGTTATGGGTTAAATAACAGGATAGGACTTGGGGACCCTGCCCTTAAAAACAAATCCCAATGAATCTTGATACTCGAAAAAGAAAAAAAAGTATTACAAGACCCAAAACTTATATAAAAACAACAATAAATTGTTGAAAGAAAAAGGTATTACCAGCAATAAATAAATACAAATTTAGTTGGCAATAAATGACCCGCCGAGGTTGATATGCCATAAAAACAAAACAACCAACCAACCATCGGCAAGGGACACATAGCCTCTACAAGGGAAAAGAGAGAACAGCAGACTGTGAGAAATGGAAGGGGAACGGAAATATGGCAGCAGATCTCACAAGTTATGCCGGACATTTTCTGTTGGTCTAAAGAAAGGAAGATTATTTACATGATGGAAATGATTGTGCCCCAGGAAGATAATGTGGATGCAGCAGTTGATAGGAAGAATGAGCGATAACAGGCAATGCTTAAAAAACTGGACGAAGCAGGATGGGAAGCGATTCACTACCCAGAAGTTTGCCGCAGAGGTTACATTGGACACAGAATAAAGAAATGGGTACTGTCGATTGGTCTTCTTATCCAGGGCCTGGTATATACACTCTGTGATGGTCGTTAGCATATCAACAGTAGACCCGTTGAAGCGGAAACCATACTGTTTATCAGAGAAGAAGCTGTGAGATGTTGAACCATTTCAGCATTGATAATAGCCTCGAACACTTTGCCAAAAATCGGTAGAAGGCTGATAGGGCGATAATCCGAGGGTTCTCCAGCGTTCTTAAATACATGTACCAAAGAAGAGTACTTCCGTCAGGCAGGGAAGTAAGACACAGAGAGGCAGTAGTTGTAGAGTTTGGAGAGGACACAGGAGAATTCAGGAGCACATTTCTTCAGGACACTGATTGAGATTCCGTCACCTCCGCTCACCTTATGGGGTTCAAGCTTTGAAATTATGTTAGAAACCAGCGAGGGAGTAATGTAAATGTCACTCAGTTGAGCCTCAGTTCTTGGTAGGAAGTCACTTGTGGATACCACAGACAAATCAAATGTTGAGTTGGTTGAGATTCTGCAAGTAAAGCATTCAGCCTTGTGCGCTGAAGATGTGAGAACCTCAAATTCAATGATTAAAGCGGGAATTGAAGGCTTGCTGTTATTTAACACATTTTTACAGAGCCTCCAGTAGTCTTTGGAGTCGAACTTGCGGGATGCTATAGCCTGTTTCATTCTTTCAGCAAACAACAGCTTAGTATCATTTAGGATCCACTTGCTCTCATTACGAGCAGAGACAAAAAGGCGTCTATTATGGTCAGACGAAATTCGAAATTTAAGGTCCTATAAAACTAATTGCATTTATACAGTTCAACTGACTGCACATCTCAGGAAAATGATAGTACTGAACATATTCTTTTTCTTCTATGTGCCTTGTCCTTTCCGGACGTAGGCGATCATGGCATTCCACGTCTCCCTATCTCTGGTGACTCTTAGCACTCTTTCTCCTGTAACGTATCTCAGCCCCGTTCTGTCATCCACCTGCTCAGGCCCTTCAAATATGTTATCTGCTGCTTTCCCTCTATCTGGCCTGTTAGTATCAGGTTCTCGAAGCCCTCCTTCCTCATTGCATGTCCCAGGAACATCAGTTGTCTCTTCCTGATGCTCAATATTAAATTCTTTTTCGTTTCTATTCTTTTCAACACTTCATCATTGCTCATATGCTCGGTCCACGATATCCACAGCATCCTTCTGTAGAATCACATTTCAGCTGCTTCAAGATTTCCCTTCATCTTTGTTGATATTGTCCAACATTCACTGCCATATTGAAGAAGTGACATCACATATCAATCCAGTACTCTCTACTTTGTTTCTAGTGAAAGTTTCCTGTGTCTTAATACTTTACTCAGCTTCTGGAATACTTCCTTCGCCATGCCAATTCGCCTTTGGATCTCTGTGTCGTACTTTCCGTCTTCAGTTAGAAAACTTCCCGGATATTTAAATTTTTGTACTTGTTCAATTTTAACATCCCCCCACCTGTATTTGGCACTTTGGGCTGCTCTTTTTGCTGATGCTGATGACTATGCATTCGGCTAAACTTCTTCTTCTTCTATGTGCCCTGTCCCTTCAGGACGTACGCGATCATGGATCTCCACGTCTCCCTATCCCTTGTGGCTCTTAGTATGTTTGCTCCTGTTGCTCCTGGCAACCCCCGTTCCGTAATCCACCTGATCAGACCCTGCAAATATGTTATCCGCTGCCTTCCTCTGTCTCTCCTTCCTTCTATCTGTCCAGTTAGTATCAGGTTCTCCAGGCTCTCCTTCCTCATTGCATGTCCCAGGAACTTCAGTTGTCTCTTCCTGATGCTCAGCATCAATTTCATTTTTGTTGCCATTCTTTCTAACACTTCGTCGTTGCTTGTATGCTCAGTCCACGATATCCGTAGCATCCTTCTGTAGAACCACATTTCGGCCGCTTCCTGTTTTGTCCTCATTTTCGATGATATTGTCCAGCATTCACAGCCGTATTGAAGAACTGACATCACGTAGCAGTCTAGCACTCTTTTCTTCGTTTCTATTGAGATCTTCCTGTGTGTTAGTATTTTGCTCATCTTCTGGAACGCGTCCTTTGCCATGCCAATTCGCCTTCGGATCTCCGTGTCGCACTTTCCATCTCCTGTTAGAACACTTCCTAGGTACTTAAATTCTTGGACTTGTTTGATTCTGTTATCCCCCACCTGTATTTGGCATTTTGGATTGTATCTTTTGCTGATGACCATGCACTCAGTTTTCTTAAAGTTTATTTGTAGTCCCTTCTTGTCACTCTCCACTGCTACTTTCTGTATGAGATCTTGCAGTTTCCTTTCCGTGTCCGCAATCAGTACTGTATCGTCCGCGTATCTTATGTTGTTCAGGTTGTGGCCTCCAATAACAAATCCTGGTGTGTCATCTAGGTTCCTCAAAATATTCTCGCTGTATAAGTTGAACAAATCCGGTGAAAAGACACATCCTTGTCTTACGCCTTTTTCTATCTTTGTGTATCTACTGAGGTCGTTACCTGTCCGTATGCAGGCCGTTTGCTGCCAGTAGAGATTCTTGATTATTCTTATGTCTTTGCCGGCTAAACTACTATATCCTTAAAAAAGTTAATAGGCTTTATAGGAATACTCTTTGTGGTGTAATGGATATCGGATTAGAATGACAAGTCGGAGAGCCGAGTTTGAATTCCGTTTGGATTCGTTGCATCCACTTACATGGAAATACCTTTGGTGTGAGCCCATCTATTTTTCCTTCAGCTATGGGTTGAATAGCAGAACATTGGGTTCTATAGTCTTGGTTGGCTACCAGTCTACCGCAAATAGAAATGATAACTTACTGCGGGAAAATCTAGTCAGTCATGTCTCGAAGGAGACATGATCGCCTAAGCGTGTATTACGTATGGCACTTAACTGACTGACTGACTTTAAATCCGCAGTAGCCACCCTGTAACATTCTCAGCTAAAAGTTCTTCACTTATATATCAAGTCTTTTCAAGATGTCAGCGATTCCACAACCTTCGCAGTTTTCACAGTTTCGCTTACTACCAGTATATTAGGTGTATGTTAAATTCTCTAGGCTTTCTTTTCTTATTAAGTGTCTTTTTCTGATTGTAAGTATACTTTTCCTCGAAGTTTTTCACATTATTTAAATTACTTCTGGCAGCATGGTCCCTGATCAAGAGATTAAATGTTTTCAACGAGCATAGAACCACCTTTTAATTGTTGTTGTTCCTAGGTTCACTTTGACCCTAGGTATAAACACCGGTTAGAGTCTCAACTATGCACAAATATTGAACTCTCTAAAAAAGCAAAACAAAAAAAACAACAAAAACAAAAAAACAAAAAAAAAAACTGAAAGCATTATGAAAGTATGAAAATACATTCTTACTTAAAAATACCAACAATATATATTGATATAAAAATACATATTTATAGTAAAATTACCAACAATATCCATTTCTATTAAAATGACCAACAATACCCATTTATATTAAAATGACCAACAATACTCATTTATATTAAAACTACCAACTATATCCATTTATAAGAAAAATGACCAACAATATTCATTTATAGTAAAATGACCAACAATACCAATTTATATTAAAATGACTAACAAAATCCATTTGTACTAAAATGATCAAAAATACCCATTTATATTAAAATGACCAACAATACACATTTAGAGTAAAATGACCAACAATATCCATTTATACTGAAATTACCAACAATATCCATTTATATTAAAATGACCAACAATACCCATTTATACTAAAATTACCAACAATATCCATTGATAGTAAAATGACCAACAATACCCATTTATACGAAAATTACCAATAAATATCCATTTATAGTAAAATTACAAACAATATCCATTTATACTAAAATTACGAACAATATCCATTTATATTAAAATGACCAACAATACCCATTTAGAGTGAAATGACCAACAATATACATTTACAGTAAAATGACCAATAGTACCCATTTATACTAAAATTATCAACAATATCCATTTATAGAAAAATGACCAACAATGCCCATTTATAGTAAAATGACCAACAATACCCATTTATACTAAAATGATCAACAATACCCATTTATAGTAAAATGACCGGCAATGAAACCTTATAATAGAATTTCCAACAATATATTCTATCTACGGTTTTAGGCATACAGTTGCGTTCAAAATATATTTAGTTGAATCTATAAAACTGCGTTCAAACCTAAAGTTTCAACTAACCCCTAGAGATGTTGATATGCTGCTAAACAAAATAAACCAGCTAAATAACCTTAAAACGTCTGCATTGCTCACATGTTCTGTTCATGGTGTCTGAGCACTTTTCGGTAGAACTACAAGTAGATTTTTGTCGTCTGAGCTCACTTTTTCATATGTGAGGAGATTGTCCAACTGAAACGGGGAAGTTACTTCTGGTTTGTTGTTACGTTTTGAATACCAACGCCCCCTCCCCCCAAAAAAAAAATAAATAAATAAAAAATAAAAAATAAACACGGTGAGCTAGAGACTCGAACCTAGAATTAACTTTGGTGTATAAACCAGTAAGCTCAAGTATCACCTGCCAGTAGAACATCCAAGTCATCTCGCATCACGAAGTCGCGTTCATCTTTTTTGCATAATATTTCCATTCATTCATAACATACCGCTGTCCTTATACCATTGACCTGCGTGATTAACTCTCTAAACATTACTTGATTTCAAACAGTTCTAAGAATCACGCGTGTGTGTACTTTCTTTTTCAATTCTTATTTTGCCTAACTTATATCAAGTTATATTGAAATCGTTCCCAATGATTTTGTAATTCCAACCGTGCTCGTTACTCGTAAATTTCTCGACATCCCAGGCAATATATCCGTCTTATTCTTTTTAAGGCCTACTCTGTGGCGTGCTGATAAGGTAACATTAGCAGTTTGACTTCCATTTTCGGCATCGTTTTTGTCGATTATCATTCTCTTTGATCTTTGTATTTGAACGAGATGACTCCCCCGTAAGCCGACGCATTTGAAACAAACGATAAAGCTGCCGGCACAGATTCGTTATCGCTCATCTCGTGCCATTAAAACAACTTTCGTATCTAACAATTCATTTACATGCAGTCAGGGACATGAGTGGGGCTTGACACATAATTACTTTTCAAAAATATAAATCGATCTTGGATAAAAAAAAAAATCAATGCTCGGCATCAGTTTATGTACTTATAAATATTATTTCTCTGGGAAATTATCTTAATGATTTAAGGCTTGCGTAAAGCAAGTCATCAATTTCCGGAAAACTCCAACGAATTTCACTTCCGGTAATGTTACTTTTTGTTCAGTTTTCTCCGAGTCTCGATATTTTACACAATCGTTCATGCTAAACAACCTTTGACTCAGTTGAATCAAATGCACGGCCATTTGAAATAAAATTATAAAAATTATTTTAAAAATATAATGGATGTTGATGGTTTTACAAAAATGGACATAAGCGTCCCTAATTGAGCTTATTTAATAAACATCTGCATCTACCAAAGAAGTTTCTGCTCATGTAATTAATAGATTTTTTTGGCCTGAAACGTTAGAGGTCTTTCTTATCATTCTTTTTATCTTATTCAGTTAACCGCCCTGATAACAAGTATCTTTTTCAAATTACATATGATCACAGTAACAAGTGAAATCAAAAAGTTGATCTTGTTTTACTAAACTTCAAGAAACGTAGTTAGAAAAAAAAAGTAAAAAGAGAAGTAAAGAAAAAAAAAACGTTTCTCACAAGTTTTAAAAATTATACAAAACATAGAACTCATTTTAAGACGCAGCTGATATTTTTTTTTTTTTTTAATCATTTCACCCCGAGCAAGGCAGAAACGCCACTGATGTGCAGGGGGTTACATAAATGTAAAAAGATTAATTAGAAAAGAGTGAGGAGTACAAGCTGGTTAGAAAGGAACAATAGAAAGCTGAGAAAGCAGGTGCAATGACAGGTACATGGGCGGAGAGAAAGGGAAGGTTATACAGGGGAGGGGAGAGAGCTAGAGGCCAGTGGTTAGTAGGTGAGTATTAACTTTGCTTTTAAATTTCTGGAGGTCGTAGCCGTCAGGAAAGCAAGAATACGGGAGTGAGTTCCACAGGCGGGAAGTGCGAGAGAGGAAGCTGCAGGAGTAGAATTGTCGTCTGCGTTTGGCTAACCTGACTGTGAATGGGTGGGACCCAGTTGCCAGTCTGGTTGAACGGGTAAACACCTGTTGAGGAGGCATCAGTGACTTAAGCTCATCCGAGCAGAAGCCATGAAAGTATTTATAGAAGAGACAGAGGGAGGCCACATTTCGACGATGGGAAAGTGGCTGCAGACGAGTCGCCAGATCAGTACCTATCACATTACAGACTGACCTGACCATAAATGGAAATGTAATTTAATCGGGAAATAACCAGGTATTTAAGCGGCCTCGGTGTAATTTGGCAAACTATTAAAAGTTACTTGACTGCACCTTCGTGTAAAAAAAAAACAAAAAACAAAAAAAACTATCCCGTGGAGTTAGACTCTCGATTTTGAGAAGTAATTTAGTTATCTTGTGTATGGTTTGGCCGTCGCACCCACAATGACATTTCGTGCAGGTTTTTTGTTTTTAAATATCTCATCTAATTTTGGTCTTGATCCTCTTCGCTACGACTTTTGTTTGTTCCATAAACTAAAATCTTTGCCGAAAAGGGGAGATTTAGAACGTAAATTAGATTAATGGATTAGGAGAACGAAACCAGCTAATCTAGAACGAGGATATTACAAACTGGAAAATGAGTAAGGGATATTAAAAATGTTTCTGGGATACTAAAGGAATACTTTTAGGAACAGACTAAAGCTATTCTTTTGATAATATTAGCTCAAAATTTTGTAGGCATACCTAGATTATTCACAAACGCCCACCCCTTCACGAAGAAAACACAAAACACCTGCTTTAAATCTTATTCTATGTGCCATGTTCCTTCAGGACGTAGGCGATCATGGCCTTCCACATCTCCTTATTCCTTGTAGCTCTTAACACCCTTTCTCTTGTACTTGTTCTTCTTCTTTATGCGACATGTTCCTTCAGGACGTAGGCGATCATGGCCTTCCACGTCTTCCTATTCCTTGTAACTCTTAACACCCTTTTTCTTGTTCTTTTTCTTTATGTGCCGTGTCCCTTCAGGACATAGGCGATCATGGCCTTCCACATCTCCCTAATCCTTGTATTTCTTAACACCATTTCTCTTGTTCTTCTTCTTTATGTGCCGTGTCCCTTCAGGCCGTAGGCGATCATGGCCTTCCACATCTCCCTATTCCTTGTAGCTCTTAACACCCTTTCTCTTGTTTTTGGTCTTCTTTATGTGCCGTGTCCATTCAGGACGTAGGCAATCATGGCCTTCCACAGCTCCCTATTCCTTGTCGCTCTTAACGCCCTTTCTCTTCTTCTTCTTCTTCTTCTTTATGTGCAGTGTCCATTCAGGACGTACGTGATCATGGCCCTCCACATCTCCCGATTCCTTGTCGTTCTTAACACCGTTTCTCTTGTTACTTCTTCTAAACTCCGCTCTTCCATCCATTTGCTAAAACCCATCAAGTATGTCACATGTTGTTTTTCCATGTCTCTCTTTCCCTCTATCTGACATGTGAGTATTAGATTCTTCAAGCCCTCCTTCCTCATTACATGTCCCAGGAACTGAAGTTGTCTTTTCCTGATGTTAAGTATTAATTTCCTTTAGTTCCTATCCTTTCCTTGCTCACATGTTCTCTCCATGATATTTTCAGCATCTTTTTTGTAGAATTTCGATTGCTTCAAGTTTCTCCTTTATCTTTAAGATTGTCCAACATTCACTGCCACAATGAAGAACAGACATCAATAACCGTCCAGTAAAATACATGTAAGTTCACGATAAAACGTGCACACACTTTGGAGTTGGCTTGCTAACGGACGTTTAGATGTGGCACAAAGCTGAAAGCACGGGCCCCCAGATGCGGATCGAACTCACTATTCAGTTGTAAATTAATCTATCGGGCCAGGATTGCTAACTGTTACACCACGTCGAAGTGCCTACATCTTCCATCTGAAAATAAACTCCAAACTGGTTCAACGTTGTCCATCACTATTTCTCAAGTTATGATTGTCTGAAGTTAATCAAAACTCGTTAATATTTAATCATTTATTTTTAGATCATCAGTTCTGAATAGTTGCCTTTTTATGCTTCTTTTTGTAAAGAAAGTGATTGGAATCTAGTTGAAATGAAGACTATAAGTGACAGGCAGTTTTAACGTGACACTCTGTTTAAAAAATGGTCTATATCAAGTGGATTTTCGGGTCTCTACAGCACAAAATGTGGTCAAATTAACACAATTTTTTGTGTCACATTTTCTCTGTTTTTCTCCTCTTACTTTGCGATATTCACTGTTAACTAACAATCACAGAAGGATGAAGTTAGAGTTGCAATAAAAATCAACTTAATCTAAAACAAAATAAATACCACTTTTATTATGAATAATAATATAACTTTTTCTTTTTATTTAGTTTATTTCCCCATTTACTTTTTTCTGGACAACTATCCATCAGATAACGTAGACGAATGAAAATCTGCAAGAGTTACATTTTTTTGCACAAGCTTCAAAATAGACTATTGTCCTTGAGTAATTATTAGCATAAAAATCACAAGAAAAAATATGAAATTAACAATAAAATGTCTCGCACAATTAAATTTACTGGGTAATTAAATGTAATTAATACTGAACGAAGCAAATCCCCAGAAGGCGTTAAAAACATTCTTTTAATTGTATTTTTACGCAAAACAGCGGCATAAAAAAACGGAAAACATAGAATTAGTCGCAAGACGAAGAAAAAGAATGCAAAATCTAACAAGATTATAAATAATTAGATTTTTAGTGTTGTATGAAACAATAAAAAAGAAGTTTATTTGCGTGTTTTGTTTTTGATGAGAGGAGGACATCTGGAGAAGGCCAAGTGGGACGGCCACATTCGTTCGATATCACAAAGGACATTGTTGATGCGTAAAAAGAGGCGATTGAACGAGAGATATTAACAGTAATTTTTATCAAATTTTCTGTTCATGTTCGGTTCCATTTTAAAATAAACTATAACAATTAATTTTTTTTCTAGTTCTGCTGAATCTAATAGGATTTGAATTAATTATAATTAACAGAATCCATGGCAATTTCACGGTGTACGGGGAATGATACAAAATTTCGGGGAGCTTACAAAAACTGGCATTTTAAAAAAAAAAGAAAGTGAATAGGTTTCTTTAAAGAAAATGATGAAAAATTAAGTTCTTTATTTCCTGATAGAGGGAATAGTTGAAATATTTGACGAGATATGGAAGACGCCGAGTCACTTGAAAAATGAATAGATTGACCAAGCAGTGAACCTTTGAATAAGTCCATATATGCTGCCAATTAAGGAACAAAAGGCATTACAACTAATATAAGATGGATTTAGATAGAGAAGGATAGCATTTAACGTTGTTTCGTTATAAGCTTGATGGGGAAACTAACAAAACTAAATAAAATAAACATTCTTAGTTAGTATGGGGGTCATATAAACCAACGGCAATTGGGTGCCCTTAAACTTTAGCCTTAGAAAATCACCATATAAACCAACGATAAGAATATCAGCGAGTACGACCGCCAGCGCCTTATACAGCCGTCGTATTTTTAATCATTTCACCCCAAGCAAGTCGATAACGCCACTAAGACGTAGCTGAGGTTATTTATTTATTTTTATAATCATACAACCTCAATCAAGGCATTTTACTGCCACTGTTTTGCAGGGGTTACATAGAAGGAAAGTTATGAGAAGGAGGGACAGGTTATAGGGGGTGTCAGGAAGTGGGTAAGAGAAGGATGAGAATTCTCGTCTGGGTCAGGATTATATTCTTCCCTTCCATTTTATTTTCTCCTCTTCAATCCCTGTAGAAAGAAGTTTTCTTGATTTTGTCCTATGGGCAGAATACAGCGGCCTCTTTGTTTTGTGGGCTGGTTGGGTCCAGCTAACATCATGATTTCTGTTTGCATTTTTTGTTTAAAGTTTTTTTTGTTTTGGGAATTTATGTTATGTCACTCCCCACATATTATTTTATGATATATATTTTTGTGCTTATTGTTCACAATAAAATGTTTATGCTCATTTGTTTTTTTTTTTAGGTCCCTGATACGTTTGAGGTATTTTGGTATATGAAGGATAAAATGCTGATGGACAAGTTCTTGTGGTAGATGACAAAATTGTAAAGTATGTTTGGGTCGTGAGTCGGATTAGCTAGGTATAGGATAGGTACTGAAGACCAACCTGAGTTTTTTGACCCCCCCTCCCCCAAACCGGCCTTGTGCCACAATTGTATTATATACAATAAATAATGAGAAGGATGATAATACTGATGAGAGTGGAGTGGACGGAGAAAGGAGCATGAAAGACAGGTTAATGAGATAGAAGATGACTATTGACTTAACATTTAAATTCGTAGAGATTGTAGCTGTCGGGGGAGCAAGTAAACGGAAGGAAATTCCACAGGCGAGAAGTGCGAGAAAAGAAGCTGATGGAGTAGAATTTGCGGTTACATTTTATTGGTTTCACAGTAAAATGGTGGGACCTAGTTGCTAATCTTGTGGCTCGAGTAAATTCATACATAAGGGGCAACAGTGAGCCAAGTTCATCTGAAAAGAAGCCGTGAAAGTATTTGTAGAAGAGGCACAGGGAAGCCACATTGCGCCGGTGAGAAAGTGACTGTATCTGAGCTTCCAAGTCATTGGGAGAGGAAAAGAAATGATCTGATTTCAGTGAGGAGAAAAGGCAATAAAAGGAGAGTTTTCAGGAAGACAGAAGATTGTATTCAAATTTTTTAAGAATGTAGGTGGCAGGGAAGCAAGCAATCTGAACGTGAAAGGCGTGAATTGAAAGAAAAGAAACTGTTAGAATCAAATTTGCTGTTGCGTCTCGCTACCTCAACAGGAAAACAATGAGACCTTGTTGTAAATCTAGCAGTACGCTTAAATTCATACAGTCGAGATACAAAGGAGGAGAACTGATTGGAACAACTGCAATGAAAATATTTAGAGAAAAGACAGAGGGAAACCACGTAACGGTGGTGGGATAGTGACTAGAGATGCAGAACAAATAATATTACAGACTTGTCTTTGCTTTTTTTTTCTTAATAATTTCCATCCAAGAAAGCCACTAAGACGCAAAGGGTTACTGGGTGTAAGAGACAATAAAAAACACTATTAATTAGGGAGAACAATGGATTGAGAAGACAGAAGATAACGATTGATATTGCACTTAAATAATTGAAAATAAGAGTTGACTGGGAAGGAATAAGCTGAAAGTGATGTTCAACAAACGAAGAAACTATCAACATAGAACTTACGGTTACATCTATCCATTTCAACTGTTAAATGTTGAGACCTTGTTGCTAACTTAGTACTGCGCTTAAATTAATAATATCTAGGAACTATAGAGCACGACACTGACCCAACATTCTCAATAGTGGATTGATTCAATATAACTTTTCTACTTCATATCAGTGGAAAACGTTAGCTGGGGAGGGCACAATAAGCCAGCTTTCTGGAGGGTAGCATCTGACATGCTGATGGAAGGTAAAAGTGGTTTTCCCAGACGATTAAGAGAGCAGTTTCATTGTGGAAGCGTTAAAATTCAGAAACGATTCCTTGGTTAAATTAACATCAGAATGTAGATAAATTGTGAAATCAGCTGCCAATTTGACCTGATTGGACAGCTGAGACTTAAGATAGAAATAAAGGGGGTTGTCATTAGCATAGATACCAAGTTGAGAGCTGATATTATCAGTAATGTTAATAATGAAAATTAGAACCAACGTAGGTTCAGTGATAGAGCCTTAAAGATGCGTGCATTAATGCAAAAAGATCTAGACGAGTGGCCAGTCAAGATAACTCCCATTTCGCGATTCGATAAGAAAGACTGAATCAGTTCAAAATTTTGTCCAGAATACCATAACTTTTTCAACTTGTAAAGATGAACAATATCCCAAAAGCTGTCAAATGCCTTTAAGATATCCAAAACAACAGCCTGATCTTTATCATTCTTATCTAAAACATGATAGATTCTTTCAGTAATAACCGTTAACGCATCAGCAGTTGATCAAGAGAAGCGAAATCTATATTGCTTATCAAAAAGAAAACCCTGCGATGTGAGAGGCTTAACCAATTCAGATTAGATCCTCTAGTATTTTGCCAAAAAAGCTAGAAAACTATTTTTCTTGAGAAAAACTATTTCTCTCTCTCTCTCTCTCTCTCTCTCTCTCTCTCTCTCTCTCTCTCTCATATATATGAAAGAGACATGACTGACTGGTAAGGAGACAATCCCGCAGTAGGTTGCCATTATTTTCTGTGGTAGACTGGTCGCCGACCAAGGCTATAGAACCCAATCTGTCCTGTTATTTAACCCATACCTGGAGGGAAGAGACGGATTAATATCATTCTCAAGGTTATTTGCGCGTAAGTGAATGCAAAGAATTCAACTAGAATTCGAATCTCTCTCTCTCTCTCTCTCTATATATATATATATATATGTGTGTGTGTGTGTATGTATGTATATATTGTTAAATAAAACAGACACTGAATGTCTATTATGTTTCATCATGGGCCGTTGTACACTTCGTATTTTGGCTTTAATTTCTGGCGAAAATAAAGACAAAAATTGTTCAGCATTTGGATATTTTTATTATGCTGGCTCATTTTCGGCTCACATGAGTCATCTTCAGAGTGGTTGCAGGGACGTTAACATAAAGAAAACCACTCTGAAATCGTCTTTAAGTGTTCTATTTCTTGCAAAAAATCTGCAAGCAATAGGTCATCATTTTCACTTTTTTCCAGCTTCTATCGCGGTTGTATCTTTAGAGCTGCTAGTTCAAAATTGGTATGGTTTTGTTCTTATTTCACCGAAGCAGACGGTGATTATCTATCTATCTATCTATCTATCTATCTATCTATCTATCTATCTACTAGCAGTATAGCCCGGCGTTGCTCGGGTGTAATGAAAGCTTTAAAACTAATCCATGGTCCTGTAGCTCAGACTCTTTGGAGGTTGGCACGAAAGACTAAAATGGAATAGTTGTTTCCAGTTAAAGCGAAACCGTAGACTGAAAGAAAAATGAATGGATGTAAGTCAAATTTTGATTTCCTGGTATCGATTTATATATATATATATATATATATATATATATATATATATATATAATCGATTTTATGCACTATTGTAAGAACTGCAACCTTGAAACTTCTGAATATCGTTTCATATGTCTTTGTCTATGAGTGTATCAAATTTGATTAAAATCGGACCACTCCTTCTATAACCAGATTTTTTCGATTATCGATTTTCGAGATTTATCAGGGGTACCTCGACACAAAACCTAGCTAAGAACACTCGCAGACGCTTACAGTACAACTGTGTAAATTGTCAAGAAAATCGGTTCAGCCGTTTCGGAGTTTATAGGTAACGGACACAGACACACACAGACAAAGTTCCATTTATAAATAAGTTTAGATCTCTAGAAATACTCTCTTTTTCTCACTGAAACCCAACAGTGTTTCCTATGTATTTTTCCCGTCTTTCTTGTAATCAAAACGGAATGGTGCATCATTTATCTTAGGAAATGTCAGGGTTTAACGCACGTGCTAGGAAAACTAACTAACGGAGTAAAGAACAGAATTATCCTATGATGTTCTTATGAATTTAAAACTGACTGATGTTTCGCAAAGGCTGATTCCCAAAGAATTAGGCAAAATAATCCAGGGGGCCTGGAAATCTCGGTTACTATGGGCTTACAAAAACCTTCATCTGGTATTATATCTTCACGTTCATGAGACCCATTAGGGTTGCAGACGCAAATCAGTAGCTGTGATATTTCTTGGGCAAGACAGTCTAACGGAATCCGACCCTCTCTAGGTTGGTTTTCAATCTTGAGTTTTTTCTTCTCCAAGACCGATTGCCACACACGACTCTATATTTCTATTTAACCTATATATGGGGGAGAAGAGATGAATTTGTACATTTTACAAGGTTCTTAGCACGTAAGCGAACGTAATGAACTCAATTGGAATTCGAACTAGGTTCTTCGATTCATCAGTTCGTGCCGCTATCCATTACTTGACCGTGCATCTTAATAAGTGCACATAATAATATATTGCAATAAATATATAAGAAATTGTTTTTTCTTTTTGTTTATATTATAAAAACAAAACGGACTCTCTAGTCATATGTAACAAGAAAATGAATAATTATATTAAATACACACACGAACGCACATAATTACACACAAACACACTCACACACACACACACACACATGTATATATATAGTCAAATTAAAAAAATAAACAAATAAATTGCAAAGATTGTGTCTGCTTATTTTTAATCAACTCCGTTCATACTCACGGATAATTTTTCGCGTATGAAAATTAATAAGTATAAGTGGAAGATATCAGAAATAAGCTATGACGTTCACGGATGTTATTATTATTAATTTCTCGATGTTCCCAAGTACTTTCAATCTGCCTTTCAAAGTCATATTCCGGAGTGTGAGTTGTAGTAACAAAAAATAACCGCAAAACTGTGTTGCTAAATATTACTGTAAATTTTTTTCTTGCTTCAAATATAACGGTTGACAAATTGCTTAGCGTTCATTAGAACGTGAAAATTATCCAAAATGGATGTTTTTATATGTTGTAATGTCATGGTCATGCACGTGTTAAAGCATGAACTGTCTATATTTGTTTTTTTTTTTCAGATTAAAGTTGGCTGGAAAACATGGAGCCGGAAGTGTGTTCCACAAGCTAGAAGTGCGAGGAAAAAATAAACTGTTAGTATAAAACTTACGGCTGCATCTAGCCAACTCAACGGTAAATTGATGAAATTTCGACGCCAGTGTCAGTCAGTTAAGTGTCATATATGATACACGATTATGCGATCATGTACCTTTCGGGACATGCATGACTGGTTAGATTTTCCCACAGTAAGTTGCCATTACTTTATGCGGTAGACTGGTTGCCAACCAAGGCTATAGAACCCAATCTGTCCTGCTATTTATCCCATAGCTAGAGGGAGAAGCGACGGATTCATACATTTCCAAAGGGTATTTGTGCGTATGTGAATGCAACTAACTTAACTGGAATTCGAACTCGGCTCTCCGATTTCTCGTTCCGAGCTGATATCCACTGCATCACAAGCTGCAATTAAATTAAAAAAATATCTAGGTACCATAGCGAAGAGCACATCCGCATATTGTGGAAAGTGACTAAAGCAGAGTCGCCAGATCAGGACCAATAATATTGCAGATTCTTCTTTGAATTTTATCAAGGAGCTCAAGGTAAATAACATAGGCACCGGACTATATGTATCAGCAATAGTCTAAGCATATATATATACAGAATTAGTATTCGACTTATATATATATATATATATATATATATATATATATATATATAAGTCGGATACTAATTCTGTGTCATTGTCTCATAGTAGCAATGGTGGATTAATCGCGTTTGGCTTTTCCAAGAAATCTGTTTCGTTTTTGTCGAGGTTTACTTTGTTACAAGGTAATAAGTTGCTAACTGTTCATCCGTTCAAGTACTGATTATGTTCGATACAGCTAGCCTTTATTAATTAGATATTTTATAGTTCTTTTCAGCGTAACATGACTGGTAGTAAAATTCCGAATTGTATATCTTGATTCATAAGTAATTCTTATAACATTGTTCATTGTACCGCTACGGTCTTCAGGGAATAAGTTTATGATTTGTTTCCCACATTCTTTGGAGTTTAAATGATTGTCGATGTTCCTGAAAACCCTTTATCTTGAATGAGCATTCTTGTAGACTTAAAACGCATGTCATTCAAAAGCCTGTTTTCGAACTGAGGAATTATTTCGTGGGTCTCTGGCGCAGATGAGCCAAACGTCATCTTGCTTGAAAATGTAAATCATCATAAAGATCGCAGAGTACAAATTTACAAAATTTCGCCTAATCTTTGAACATTTATCGATAGTAGGAATATTTATGAGCAGCCTGGGCTGTCAGACATTACTACCGGTGGGGGTTAAGAGCGCGCATATTTCTCTTGAACAGAACAGTCAGTGTGTACAGTACACGAATTGTGTAAACTTTCACTCGCTTCCCCTGATCAATCAAGAACAGACATAAGTCGCTTGCAAAGATTTAATACTCTAGACATCCCTTCTCTCTTCAACTAGGAGTTAATAGCAACACACACTAGGATATTTGACGTAGATATGGAGGCTAATATAATGGTTAGCCTTAGACTTGAAGAGGTTTAGATTGTCAGGGAAGCATCCTCTTGGGAGTAGGTTCCACAGAGCAATGATTTGTGGGAAGAAGCTGCTTTAGTGGAACTTACATCAATGGAAGACGAGTGGAATGATGGCGGTCGGTACAATATGCGTGGCATGGCGGTTCTTAGTCGTGAAATTTACAACTGGTGGAACCAAGAAATATAGTTTATCTGAACATTTTCCATGGAAACGGCGATAGAACAGAGAGAGATTTGCGACATTTCGTTTGTGAGGAAGGGGTTAAAAGGATGGAAAATAATTCACCTTTTCTAAGAGGGTAGAAAAGCTTTTGTCTTTTGCCGACGCTAGTCGTTGATACGATTATTTAATAATTTTTCAGGACAGTTTTTTATACTCCGATACAGCGATCAATAAGTGATAAGACCATGATGATGGAACAGGGATCTGGGAAAATAACAAGGGGGAACAAAGATGCTCAGAGCTACAAATGCCAGGAAGCTGTGGATGGGCATGTTCACTCACGCTCTGAAGAGGTATGACACAAAGAAGAAAAATATCTTGCAGGACAAGCATGGTAAATTTTGCTCAGTATAACACAGACATAAATCGCTTACAAAGATTTAATACTCCAGACATCCCTTCTCTCATCAACTAGGAGGTAATAGCGACACGCACTAGGATATCTAGTTTTTTTGACAATTGATCTCAAAGAAAAGCAAGTTTTAATTCAAAACCGAATGGACGTGCGTCTAGCAGCCATACACCATAAAATAACTGGCTTGCTAAGGAACACCAACACCAAACGTAGTAAGGATGTGGATCTATATTCCACAGGGAAAACTACAGGGTTAACATGAATCGACTAAATAAAAAACTACTTATTTTGGAAATGACGGCATCAACAACTGAGGTGAGAATGTTATCCTAACGTGATGAAACTGTCCGTATCTCTCCATCGGAGGGTACAGTGTTGACTTACATAAATAAATCACTTACGGTACTTGGTATGCATAATAGATAACCTGTCAGGGTTCATGACGTGTTACCGACGATATCTAGGTTGAATAACAACACGAAGCCGATGGATTCATCCTTTTAGAGAGTATAATACTAAGTCTATGAAAACTTTTGAAGAAGAGAGCGTACGAGTGCTGGAATAACTCCGGATATGTAAACGTCGGTATTCGATGCTTTAAACCGAGATAAAGTGCAATGACCCATACGTAAATAATTCCGTTATTTTTTTTATGGGAAATGCGGAACTGAATACCGGACAATTTCTTACAGTTGAAGAGGAGGACTGAATCAACATCGATGTGGTTCTACGTACGAATACCGAGGACCGAAGTTGCGAGTAACGAAGGAGTCTTCAGGAAAACAAGAAATACAAAGACATTAATACTTAGAATCAGAGAGAGAGAGAGAGAGAGAGAGAGAGAGAGAGAGAGATTTAAAAAATCTGGAACGTATAATGAGGAAAGATGGCTTAGAGAATTAAAAACTCACTGGGGATACTGAAGAAAATAGAAGCAAAGGTAAACAGCAGTGAATCATATACTTCACGAGTAAAACATGCACAGAAAGCCAAATGTCGAAAGGTCAGAAGATTTTCTTCTTCATGTGCCGTGTCCCTTCAGGGCGTAGGCGATCATAGATTTCCACTTGGCTCTGTCTCTTGTTGCTCTCAATACTTTTTCTCTTATCTCTTCCACACCCCGCTCTGCCATCTATTTGCTCAGACCTATTAGGTGGGTCTCACGCTGCTTCTCTTTTCCTCTATCCGTCCTGTGAGTATTAAATTCTCCAGTTCCTCCTTTCTCATTACATGTCCCAGGAACCTCATCTTTCTCTTCTTAATGTTAAATATGATTTTTCCCCTCCTCGTTTGCATCCTCTCCAACACCTCATCGTTGCTCACGTTCTTCGTCCATGTTATCCTCAGCATCTTTCTGTAGAACCACATTTCTGCTGCCTCAAGCCTCTTCTTCATCCTTGATAAGATCGTCCAATATTTACTTCCATACAGAAAGAGAGATATCACATAGCAATCCAACACTCTTTTCTTTGATGGAGAGCAATTGACAGGAAGCTTTGGAGAATCATGACCACCGACATCCTGTATGGAGGCACGGTGGAGTAACGGAGAGTGACTCGGATTGAGGAAACAGAGAACCGAGTTCGAATTCCAGTCGAATTTATTACTTTCACTTGCGTGCTAAGGTCTGAATCCATCTCTTCTCCCCCAGCTATGGGTAAATAACAGGACAGACTGCTTGTTTAGAAATTAGTCCAGTAAGGGTTGTCAACCTACTGCTTGAAAATCTTCACACCAAATGCATTTCGGGTCCGAAAATGTCGCAAAAGAGCCAAAAGAAATTCGGCTCAACCCGCTCCAGGGGTTGGGGAGTACCGCTACCATTACAAGTATATACTGTATGGACATACCAAAATAAAGAAGCCTATGCTAGTAATAATAGTACTAATTAATTAGGTGTACAGTTTTTAAGTTTTCTGCGGAAATATTTCTGGCAAGAAACTCACAGGACATACTGAATACATATTTGGTATAACAATCCATTGCAAACTTTAAGCGTCGTCAAATTAGATTTCCGAATATATTGATATTGTTTACCTTTAATGTTAACATTTATTTTCAATTAATACATTGTATTTGTATCCTTCTATGAAGCAATAAATCAGCTTCGTAACAGTTCAGAATGCGGAGAAAACATCGATATTGTTTAATTATTTATAAGAACCAAGTGAAAACTACAGAAATCGAAATCAGGCGATATTTACAAAATACATTAAAAATGTATCCTAATTTAATTTATACAAAACGGTAAACAACAAACTCTTTTGCTCGTGAGAATCTTACAAGGAATCGAAGGTACAGTATAGTGATAATCAAATTATATATATATATATATATATATATATATATATATATGGTTAAATAAAATAAAGACAAGAGGAAAACTGTATTTTAAATCGCCTACGCGTTTCGTCCGTGATGGACTTTTTCAAGGCAGAAAGACGAAATGAGCTTTATTCTAAATTACGTATCTATAAACAAAATTAGTGTTGGTAACCACAAATACACTCACAAATCATTTCAAAAAATTAACGTAATATTTCAGTTTTTAGAATTTCTTCATGTGTAATTGCAAAGTCAAGTGACGTTAAGATGAAGGGAATTTATTAGTTTTCTTCAAAAAATTCAAAAATCCGGGCCAATGCATTAGTGATTCATAGAAATAAATTCAACCACAATTTCGATTTCAAAAATGCCACACTAATAAAAAGAGTGGACAATTTATTCAGAAGGAAGATTCTCGAGAGCGCCGCTATCCAATACTACCAAAACATCAATTTGCGACCCGGATTTTTCCCAATCTCACCATTGCTTGTGGAAACTATATTGAAACAAACTAAAATGCATGGTGGGAATTTCAAAGAAAACGGTTGATTTCCTTTTTTCATTCTAAAATCTCGTGCTTTTGCACTGCACGTGGGGGAGTTCTGGAACATACTAAACACAGAGAATGGACAATTTTTGAAGAAAACTAATAAATTCCCTTCATCTTAACGTCGCGTGACTTTGCAATTACACATGAAGAAATTCTAAAAACTGAAATATTACGTTAATTTTTTGAAATGATTTGTGAGCGTATTTGTGGTTACCAACACTAATTTTGTTTATAGATACGTAATTTAGAATAAAGCTCATTTCGTCTTTCTGCCTTGAAAAAGTCCATCACGGACGAAACGCGTAGGCGATTTAAAATGCAGTTTTCCTCTTGTCTTTATTTTATTTAACCATACTATCCATAATCTCGGATTAAAACTGAGTATATTTTTACACACACACACACACACACACACACACACACACACACACACACATATATATATATATATATATATTTGTGTGTGTAATACGGCTCAAGAACCACTCAAGGTAGAGGGTTACAGTGTGGTGCGATACGAAAAGGCCAGATGCCAGGTTCTTGGGTCCGTGTAGGAGAAAGAACGGTTAATTCTACAGTTGAAAAGATCAATATCTAGTTAGTAAATAACATTTCACAGTTCAGAGATTTTAGAAGTATAGTGTAGAAGTAGACATTACTAGGAGTCAGAATCTCAATCCTAAACAGGAAACAAGTGATAAACCCCTACTTTTGTTTATAAGGCCTTGAATCGGACGATAGGCAAATCTGTCTACTTCTTTTGGGAGAGAAGAAAATAAATAAATAATTTTGTGAATAAAATTTCAGAGTTCAGTCGGAGACAGAAATATAGCGTTGAAGTAGACTTTAGTAGGAACCGGTTATACAAATTTAACTTTTATCAAACTTATTTAAAATGAATAATTATTAATTATTGCAGTATAGCCCGGCGTTGCTCGGGTGTAATGAAAGCTTTAAAACTAATCCATGGTCCTGTAGCTCAGACTCTTTGGACTTTGGCACGAAAGACTAAAAAGCAATAGCTATTTCCAGTTAAAGCGAAACCGTAGACTGAAAGAAAAATGAATGGATGTAAGTCAAATTTTGATTTCCTGGTATCGATATCAAATAAGTCTTTTTCGTCGTAAACTGAATTTTGAAGGCTAAATCAGTCCTCTGTGTAAATGGTATCATGGCTGAGACTAAAACTTACAATTATACCTACTTAGAGCCAAACCCGAAAAAAAAAAACTAAAAAAAAGAACTGAAAAAATACAGACATATGCGAGTGTTCTTAGCTAGGGTTTGTGTCGAGGTACCCACGATAAATCTCGAAAATCGATAATCGAAAAAATCGGGTTATAGAAGGAGTGGTCGGATTTTAATCAAATTTGATACACTAATAGACAAAGACATAAGAAACGATATTCAAAAGTTTCAAGGTTGCAATTCTTACAATAGTGCAGAAAATTATATATATATAAAAAGTAAGATGTTTGTGTGTGTGTCCGTTTATCTGCCTGTATGTCTATATTTTTTCATCCCTTTTATTTTAGTTTTTGCTTCGGGTTTGGCTCTAAGTAGGTATACTTGTAGTTCTTAATCTCAGCCATGATACCATTTACTCAGAGGACTTACTTAGCCTTCAAAATTCAGTTTACGACGAAAAACTTATTTGATATCGCTACCAGGAAATCGAAATTTGACTTACATCCATTCATTTTTCTTTCAGTCTACGGTTTCGCTTTAACTGGAAATAGCTATTGCTTTTTAGTCTTTCGTGCCAAAGTCCAAAGAGTCTGAGCTCCAGGACCATGGATTAGTTTTAAAGCTTTCATTACACCCGAGCAACGCCGGGCTATACTGCTAGTAATTAATAGTTATTCATTTTAAATAAGTTTGATAAAAGTTAAATATGTATAACCGGTTCCTACTAAAGTCTACTTCAACGCTATATTTCTGCTATTTACTGCTAGTTCTCACTAAAAGTCACTAAATAATTTTTTTCTTTACTCTCATTTTTTTAGGACGTGAGAGGCATATAGCTCTCCACAACTTCATTTTTGTGGCTTGAAGCAGCTGTGGTTTCTTAACCACAAATCCGTTGTCTTTGTTTTAACTTCCACTTGCAGAAACTAGTCAAGAAGGTTACTGTCTGTTTCTATTCTGCGCCTCTTGGTTTCAATAGGCCTAGTTAACGTTAATGTCTCAAAGCCTTTCTTTTTTTCATTATGTATACCAGAAATTACAGCTACCTTTTTTCTGATTGTTCGCTGGAAGATTCTTGTCGTTCCTGATTTCTTTGAAACTGCCTCATTGCTCACATGTTCCATCCATGTTATTCTCGGTATTCGTGGCTATAACCATATCCCGGCCTCTTTTTTCCTCCATGAGAAAATACCCTAGACGTAACTGCCACATAGCGGATTAGATTTTAGATTTCACTCCAGGAAAGGCGATAATGCCACTAAGATAGAAGTAGTTACCAAGAGGAAATTAGAATGAGAAAACTTTAGAAGACGGAAGCAGAAACCTAACCCTACTCAACAAGGAGTAAGCCTTTACCTCTGTTCAACAGACGGGGGAGAAGTGTGAACTGGGTGATAGGCAAACCTATTTACTCCTTCTGAAAGAAGAAAGCAAATAAGTAAAGGATTACATAAAAAACCCCGAAAATTAATAAATAAAATTTCGTAGTTTAGGCAGAGGCGTTAGAAGTGTAAAGAATTGCACTAAGTGCACCTTGCAATACACGTGTATATATAAAGGTAGGGACAAGTAATTATGTAACCGCCGTTCCTCAATAAATTTGAAGTACTTATTTAGATTGTGCGTATATATATATATATATATATATATATATATATATATGTGTGTGTGTGTGTGTGTGTGTGTGTGTGTATGTGTATGACATAACTGAATACATGTAATGAAATGCGAAAATATTATATATATATATATATATATATATATATATAGGATATTTTAGCGTTTCTTTACATTACTATATATATCTAAACTTATTTATAAATGGAACTTTGTCTGTGTGTGTCTCTGTGTGTGTGCATGTGTGTTTGTGTGTCCGTTACCTTGTTATATATCGCCGTACGACGACAAACAACAAGAACACGCATATATAAAAATATAAGGTTATATCTTTATTCCTGACGACGGACCCGTGTGGAACAGAGAATGGAAGAGTGAGAGCGCACATAGAATGGGTCGACGGGAGTGTAGTCTTGCCTGTGGTGTCTCTCTGCTTCCACTGGCCGTTCTCGCTGGCGAATCCGTGTGTCGAGGTCTTTTTATAGTCTTCTAGAACCGTGACTTTTCCTTCCGGTTTTGCCTCGCCCACGCAACGCCCACGTAATTCCAAGAGACACCTGTTCTGTTTGCCTCCGTAGTCATTTCCGCCGCTGTCGGAAATAAGGTCAAACGAGCCCGACTCATAACCCTGCGACATCCGCTCCAGGCCCCGACAGGATGTATTTCTCAAACACCTGTCTTGTCGTTCGCCGACCCCTTCACCGACGGGAAACACCATCGATTGCATCAACCTTCCTCGGGTGGGGCCAGATTGCTATATTACAACCTATAGACTCCGAAACGGTTGAACCAATTTTCTTGAGAATTTCCACAGTTGTACTATAAGCGTCTGTGAGATTTCTTAGCTAGTTTTTGTGTCCAGGTACCCCCGATAAATCTCGAACATCGATAATCGAAAAAATCGGGTTATAGAAGGAGTGATCCGATTTTAATCAAATTTGATACACTCATAGACAAAGACATAAGAAACGATATTCAAAAGTTTCAAGGTTGCAGTTCTTACAATAGTGCAGAAAATTGATAATATATATATATATATATATATATATATATAAAAGGCAAGATGTTTGTGTGTGTGTCTGTTTATCTGTCTGTATGTCCTTTATACAAATCTACAATTTTTATCCGATTCTCACCAAACTTCACACAAATATTCTTTAGGCTGAGTCTGAGCTCCAGGACCATGGATTAGTTTTAAAGCTCTCATTATACCCGAGCAACGCCGGGCTATATATATATATATATTTTCGCATTTCTTTACATGCATTTAGTTATGCTACACATGATACACGCTTAGGCGATCATGCCTATTTGATTAATATTTGATTAAACAGACGGTTTTCTGCAGTACGTAGCCGTTTTTTACTGCGGAATATGGGTTGTCACCCAAGAATACCCAATCTGTGCTGCTATTTATCCCACAGCTGCGAGAAGAGATAGATTCATAACTTTCCCCAAGGAAATTAGATTGTAATAGATCCGACTGGAATTCGAACTAGGTTCTCCGCTCTCTCATTCCGAATTGTTATTCATTACACAGTGCCGCACATTGCACGATTTTAAAAACTCAGTGCACAAAGCTGTAGTAATTTTAATAGTTTTAATCAAAAGTAATGTTTAGTTACACAAGTAATTATAATAATTTTATGATCTGAATTATGGAATTGATTTGTCAAACATTTTCTTTAACACAACAACGGTGGGTCATATAACAGTGATAGTTGTGCTTATCTAAGTGTCGCCGGTGGACGGGTTTCAATATCATGTAAAAAGCTGAAATTTAAATTCTGATTTTTCTTGCAAAAAATGAGTATATCACAAATATTCGAAAATTTTCCACTTCAAAATGTCACAAGCTTCTCAGTACTCTATCGCTATTTCCATGGCAAATGAGTTACATTTTTGAGTTTAATCAGTTCAGGAATTCACAGCTAAGACCTTAACTGTAGTGTAGAGTAGGAGGAAGCATTACCATTCGGTCTATCTTTCTAAGAACCGCTACTTTGTGAAACAGTCTCCCGAGAGGATGCTTTCCGGATCCCTACAATCAATCTCTTCGAGACAATCGTCATCTATCATACATATCCCCAAAAACTGCACTTATTTCCTTCTCTTACTTTCATGTATCAACCTCATTTAGCAGCCTTCTTACTTCTGTGGTTATTGGGGCTTGTATCAGATGAAAAATTAGTAAAAACAATCTTCTCTACTCTAATAGAAAACGTTATCTATTTATCTATCTATCTATATATATATTTCTGCCCTGGTACGCTCATGGAGAGAGAGAGAGAGAGAGAGAGAGAGAGAGAGAGAGAGAGAGAGAGAGAGATTCGGCTTAGTTCATTCTCTTTACTATAAGTTATTAAACTTTACTATGTAAAAAAAAAAAAACTATGTGCGTTGTGGTGCAGTGGATATCGACTCGGAACGACAAATCGGCGTGCCGAGTTCGAATTCCAGTTGAATTCCTTGCATTCACTTACGCACAAATAGCCTTGGGAAAGGTATTAATTCGTATCTTCTCTCCAGTTAGGGGTTAAATAATAGGACAGATTGGGTTATATAGCCTAGGATGGTAACCAGTCTACCACAGGAAGCAATGGCAACTTACTCCGGGATAATCCACTGCCCAGTCAGTCATGTTTCTTTCGAGACATGATCGTCCAAAGCGTGTACCACGTATGGCACTTAACTGCCTGACCAGTTATGAAAACTCTTGCTGCGTGTTTGCTCTTCAACAGTGCTATATTATTTAATTTTTTTTTGCAATAAATATGTCGTCGAGTAGTGAAGAGATATATATTCGAGACGCGGAATAACGTGTTTTTTTGATGATCCTGTAAAATGACCATTTTTTTTTTTGTAAATGAGATGTTTGTTATTTTAATACTATTTTAAGCTAAATATGATTTACATTTGTCGGGAAACGTAGCCAAAGTGATAAAAAGTGGAAAATACAGACTCAAAGATACAAAGATGTCGGGAGTAGTAAGCAAATTTATCAAAGTTAGTTAGTGAAAATATCGTCAGTGGGTTTTGACGATATGTGATCCTTGGTAAAAATACGGGCTTGACAATTTCCTGTTTACTATCAGGACAGCTGATATGAACAGGCAGACAATAACAGAGAGTAAGTTTTCTACCCTTCCATTAAAGTCAAAATGGTTAAATGATATTACTTACACGTCGAGATAGTAAGTCATATATAGGGAGGGGGAAATAGAAATCCCGTACCTAACTTTAACACTCAGGTTTTGTGTCTTTTTAATAAAACTGGAGTGGAAAACGCAATTCAGTGAGACGTGGACCAGCGATGAATTGATACGGACCAGCTGAAATAGCCTGCATCCAAAGATATTGCAAGAGACTGTCAGTCCAAATTCAACGAGCTGCAAGTGGAATAAACCATCATCTCGTGAAGATAATAGATCACGAATATTAACGTGTTACTGAAATATCAGCCAAATGCTATTTTTTGCGTCACTTAAATTTGACTCACTTGTAATTTTGTATCTATTCGATATATATAAATATATATAAATTTAAATCTGGTTTTTAATTGTATACCGTTCCTTTGCGTGTCTACTCGAACCTAGTCGGGTGATGACAAGTGATCCTGCTTTGGACGAACTGAGATCAACAAACTCAACTTCGGAGGAATCAACCGAAGGTCAGAAAGGTTAGCTGGACTCAGCCAGGGGTCGTGTTATAATTGATCCTTCAAGTAGTCGATGACGGCATCTGTTATAAGTCAATCTGGAAGTATGGTGACCAAAAGTTGACATAACCCAGTTTAACGTTTCGTAAGTGGAACAACCCTTGAAACATATCACCCTTTTGATAATAAGTCTCTTATAAGTTTCCAGTAAAAGAAGATGTGCAGTTAAACATAATAAGAATCTTAGAAATTATTTTAAACATCTTAATTCTAAATGATTTGTATTGAGCTTTTGAATTATAAATAAATAAATAAAGTTTATTTTTAATGAATTAATGACCGAAGACACTAAATAACTGGAAGAAATTTAAAAGATGCTTGAAACTTTAATTAGCAAAGAAAAAACATTAAAACAATTCTTATAAAAATTCATTATTCATCGAATTTTTTTCTTCTTCAGAATATGATATCCTAAAATTATATTATTTATAAAATCAATTAAAACTCTATCTACATTAAAAAATAGCGTAGTTTGAATGCACTTATGATTTTACTATTCGGAGATGGTTTTCGAAAAAATAGTCTTGTAATTAAAAAAAAATTACAAGATTTGCATTCTCTAATGAGTTCTTCATTTAACTAATCAATAAAAATTGGTATAGATAATGTATTTCTAAAAGTTTTATGCAATTAATTGGAGTGTGTGTGTGTGGTGGGGGGGGTGGTAACGGATGTAAAAAGTGTTTAGCAAGATTTTCTAAAAATAATAATTGCTTAAATAATTTAATTTATTTACGAATAAGTTCTGAAAGTTTTATTAAAATCAGACAATTAGTTGATTTTTGCAATAATTTTCAAATTAATGTATCTTTCAACGTCAAAAAAATGACTTCCATAATATTAAGTTTTCCTTAATAGTCACATTACGTAAACAGGACGTGAATCGTTGACGGAAAACAAAACAAAATTAACTGAAATTTCGAACGTGTGAGAAAGGATTGAAAAAAATTAAAAAATAATTACAACAAAATTTGATCTTACCTTTTAATAATAATGTAAACATTTTGATGATAAGACTTTGTTTTTATTAAGTTTGAGCCCTTTAAACATTATGCTATGCTGTTTTTTCGGCAATTCAGTGGAGATCAGTCAAGTGCCATACGTGATACACGCTTGGGCGATCATGTCTCAAAAGAGACATGACTGACTGGGCAGAGGATTATTCCGCAGTAGGTTGCCATTGCTTTCTGCGGTAGACTGGTTGCCGACCAAGGCTATAGAATCCAATCTGTCCTGTTATTTAACCCATAATTGGAAGGAAGAGACGGATTAATACCTTTTCCAAGGGTATTTGCGCGAAAGTGAATGCAATGAATTCAGTGGAGGTACCTAACTTTAAGTAATTTACTTTACTCTTTGGATGTTTATAATTATTTTGTTTATTTTATCTTGCTTTGTGAGTTTTTAGAGGTATTGCTTTACCTGTCTTTTTTATTCTTTATTGAATCAATAATGCATTTTTCTGACTCACACTAAGTTACAATTACTAAAAAATATTCAATAGGAGTAGATAAGCTCTTCTATAGCCCGGTCTTTACTCCTCCTCTTCCGTTGAACAGGAGTTGAGCATTATCTCTTGTTTCCTGTTTAGGAAGAGCTTCCCTATTTGTTTCCTCTCCTCAGTTCTGAATAGTGATGTTGTCACGAGTTTTTTGTGATGTGTGTGGGTAGTGGTAACGTCGCTTTATACTGAGGATGCCGTGTTGGCAGTTTTCTGTATGCTGCTTCCGACAGTTAGTTAAGAGCCCGAACTTAGCGTCTTGGGAGGTTACTCTGATCAACAGTTAAATAATACTGGGTTTCTTGTATTGGCATATGGCGCATGGATGTGTGTCTCTGTAAGTGCCTCCGGTGGGCAACCCTGAGGCCACATTATGTTGCAGGCTGCGTCAGTTCCCTTCCCACACATGTTGCCTTTGATTACCGACAACTACTGCTACTCTAGATCTCTCCTTACCGAAATAACCCTAAAACAAGAAAACATATAATCAAAGATATACAACTAAACCAATTAAACAAAAACACCTAAACTATTCAACATTACCTTCTTTAACGTCCGTGTAATCCGTACCAACGTTTTCAGCGTGGAATCGTTTCATTACGAAAGGTCCCTACACATCTTGGCTCTATGCGAAACTAACCTCAGCCCAACAATTCCTTCCTCTGATTTCTCGATTCCTGGATACCTTCCGCTCTTTAGAAAAAATTAAATATCTACATGCACAGCCTGGGTGTTTATGTCAGCGAACATCACCCTCTGGCTAGGCAGAGCTCTCTTAAATTTTCTGTTTACTCCTAAGGATGTGCGTTGTGGTGCAGTGGATATCGGCTCGGAAGGAGAAACCGGGGATCAGAGTTCGAATTCCAGTTGAATTCTTTGCATTCACTTACGTGCAAATACCCTTGGGAAAGATATTAATCCGTTTTTTCTCCAGTTTTAGGTTAAATAACAGGACAGATTGGGTTTTATAGCCTTGACTGGCAACCAGTCTATGGCAGAAAGCAATGGCAATCTACTGCCGGATAAATCTCTGCCCAGTCAATCATGTCTCTTTCGAGACATGATCGCCCAAGCGTGTATCACGTAAGTAATTAACTGACTACGCCTAAATGTGTCTCCGTTTCTCTCTACTAAACTCAGTAAGCTATCTCTTATTTCTTTACCGCTTCCTTTTCGCTTCTGGCTACTGGATTCTAGATAGTATTTCAGACGGTATAGGCGAGGTTGTTTCCTTTCACACATTTGATAATATATTTGTATTCGGTGACTTCGATGTCTATCATACCAAGTGGCTGGAAAACTGTTACTGAGCTTCCTGGAGTCTAAACATTGAACTTCTCAGTCACTCATTGTCTCACGCAAGTGGCTGATTTCCCCATGCATTTCTTAAATAATCCCGATGGACATACGTCTCTTCTAGATCCTTTCCTTTCTTCTATCCCAGTTTCTTGCCATGTTATGCAGCTCTGCTCTCGTGGCTACTCTGATCATGCTGTGGTGTCTGTAAATTTTTATTTCTACTCCTCTTATATCCAGGTACCTCCTACCAGCAAATAATCTTACTGCTACCAACGACCGGACTGGAACTCGTTCCGCCATTTCCTTTGCGATTTCTTTTGGAACAAAGTTTTTAGTTTCACTGTTCTGAAGTCTCCTCCTGAGTGAAAGCCGGTATTGATGCTTTCATATCAGCTAGAAAATTTCAATTTAAACCTCATTCATCTCCTTGTTTCTCTCCTGCTTGCTCGACTGCCATCGCTGACAGGAATCACTTCTTCCGGCTTTACCGGAGTGACACGTCTGATCATAATAGGCGCCCTTTTGTCACTGAAATGTAAGCATGTCTTAAATAACGCTAAGATGTTGTTTTCTGATAGAATAAAGCAGCATATAGCATCTCGCAGGTTTGATCCCAAATATTACTGGCGGCTCTGCAAGAGTATGCAACAGAAAACCCCCGATCCCTGCTCTGTTCAATCAATTCGAACTCCCCACATCCACAGAAGACAAGATCGATTGCTTTGCTTGCAAATTCTCATCCAACTCTATATTTGACTCGTCTGGAGAACCCAAATACAATTTCCAACCAATAACTGAGTCTCAACTGAGTAATATTATATATATATATATATATATATATATATATATATATAATAATAATAATAAAATCGATTCTGTACGTATCCAAATCTTAAAATCTTACACAAGTAATTTTTTAGGACCACGAATAACCGGCAGAATCTAACTCCGTTATTGTCCGCCGCTATAAAGCTTTGGACAATGAGGGGAAAAAAAAAGAAAGAAAACTGCGGAGCACCGACAATACATACAGTACTTCACAGCAAAGAAAAAAAAACCCTCAAACGGAACGAACCACAAAGAAAGAAAAGTGCTCGATACAAAACTAACCAAAAAGGATTAACCAAGAGGCAGTGACGTAGAGCAAAAACACACGAGAAAAAATCGCAAGATCGCCAAGACCTACCGCGGTTTCGCACAACGGCTCGTCAGGGGCCCTGACGAGCCGTTGTGCGAAACCGCGGTAGGTCTTGGCGATCTTGCGATTTTTTCTCGTGTATATATATATATATATATATATATAACCAATATATCTGGTCTCTAACATAATTTATAAGCTTGAATCCCATAAGGCATTCCAGTTATCGTCCTAAAGAAATGTGCCCTTGATCTGGCTCCAGTCCTCTCCAAAATATATAACAACTGCCTCACTTCTTCCTTCTCGCCTGCTTGTTGGAGGTCTTTCTTTGTAGTTCCTGCTTTTAAGAACTCTGGGTAGCTTTCTGACCCGTCTAATTATTGCTGTATAATTGTTTGATTTAATCCAATCGTTCCTATCAAATTGTGAAATGAATTTTGTTTTGAATGGGCAAGCTTCCAGATTTTGTTCAAACAAACGTGGGCGTCCCTCAAGGCTCTATCTCTGATCTTACACTTTTTCTCATTTTCATCAATGATCTTCCTGATGTAATCCGTTCCCAAGTAGCCATCTATGCAGATGTCACCACCATTTACGCCGGTCTCAATAAGAAATCTGTCAAGGCTGACAAAGTAAACCTGAGTGCTACCCCTCAAAAGAACCCTCAATCTGTGATTAAATGAGGTATAAAATGGCTCCAAAACGATACTGCTATCTTTTAATCACAATAGACAAACATTCCTGCCTATTATCAGAATGAAAAACGCTAATCTCCCAAAGACCAAAGCACTGTGTCTTGGCCTCACTCTCTCAAATGATCTAAAATGAAATGACTACATTGAATCCATAGCTGCATCTACTGCTAGGAAGGTTGGAACACTGTGTCAGGCAAGGAAGTTTTCGTGTCAGAATCCTTTTTGCACATTTATAAATTTACCATTCGTTTTTGCATTAAATACAGTTAACATATCTGATCGAGTGCTATTCATCTTGAGATTCTCGAGAAAACCCAAAGAAGGATCTTCAATATAATCGATCCTGACTTGGCAGCCCGCCTTCACTCACTTCCTCACCAACGTGATGTGGCTTCCCTCTGTCTTTTCTACTAGTATTTTCATGGCAACTGTTGTGATGAACATTTTGCCTGGTACCTCAACCCTATGTAATTATTCGTACTACTGGATTGGCATTAAGGTCCCACCCTTTAAACATCGAATTAGTTATATATAACCGCCTTTTCTACTCTAAAAGTTTCTTTTCTCGCACTTCCCGTTTGTGAAACTCACTTTCATTTACTTGATTCCCTGATAGCTACAATCTTCAAAAATTTAGATGCAACATGAATTGCACCGGAAGTAAATAGAAGTAGAGTTTCTTTTGTATGCAGCATATTTTCTTATCGTTCTAGACATTTCACTAACATCGAAAATCTACAGGAAGTGTAAAAAAAGAAAAAAAAGTACCCGTTGCAGTACAAATTAATTTAAGTTGGACAAATAATAAATTTCCGGGTATTTTCTCCCCTTTGAGGAGAAAATCCCCTATTTCATTCCTGTCCGTCTCTTAACTTTTCTTCTTCATCATCTGTGCTTTTATTATTCGCTCACTGTAGCCCCATGCGCACCAGTAGCGTTTCTGCCTTGCGTGAGGTGAAATGATATATATATATCAAATAATCGCCACAAGCAAGGCAGTTTACTGCCACTGGTGCGCAGGGGGTTACATAGGAGGAAAGTTATGAGAAAGAGGGACAAGTTATAGGGGGTGTCAGGAAGTGGGTAAGAGAAGGATGAGAATACTGATGTGATGAGAGTGGAGTGGACGGAGAAAGAAACATGAGAGAGAGGATGCAAATGAGTGAGATAGTAGATGACTATTGACGGTACACTTGAATTCTTAGAGATGTCAGCTGTCGGGGAAGCAAGTATACGGAAGGGAATTCTACAGGCAGGAAATGCGAGAAAAGAAGCCGATGGAGTAGAAATTGCGTTTACAATTTATTGGTTTCACAGTAAAATGGTGGGACCTAGTTGCTAATCTAGTGGTTCGAGTTAATTCATACATAGCGGGCACCAGTGAGTTAAGTTCATCGGAGCAGAAACCGTGAAAGTCTTTGTAGAAGAGACACACGAAAGCCACATTACGCCGGTGAGAAAGTGACTGTATCTGAGCTGCCAAGTCGGGATCGATCACATTACTGATTCTCTGTTGAATTTTGTCAAGGACAAAAGTATTCGCTCAGTATTAAAGGGTTTCGTTCGGTTATCAAGAAAAGGCGGGTGAACCGTGAGAATGAAGAGGTGAGGGAGAAAGATAGAGACAATAATAGCGATCGCTTGACGTTTGTCAAGGGTACTTGATAGCAGACCAGATATGGCAGCAGATATGGCAGCAGTATTCAATGCACGGGCCGATAGTAGATTTATATATGTGCAGGATTGTTTTAGACGGGAAAAAACTTCCTGGTGCTACACAGAGAACCGACCTTCTTAGAAGCGGATTTAGCTGTGGATTCGATATAGTCATTCCACTTGAGGTCTGTTGTGAGATTTAAGCCGAGGAGGCGCGGTATTTTGCTTTCAAGGAGACTAGCCTGATTCATGCTAATGCGGTTTGGAGCGATTGTTTGTGATGGTTAATAGATAACGGCTTCGTTTTGGAATAATTAAAATTCGCGAGCCATTTCTTACCCTCGTTCACCCCAGATTGGAGATCCTTTTCATGCTCAGCAGCGAGGTTCGCTTTAGCAGATTTTTGATCGAGAAGAGAGTAAACGGTAATGTCGTCAGCATAGATGCCTACTTGGGGTCGTATTACATCGGGGAGATCGTTAATGAAGATCAGAAAAAGCGTAGGACCTAAAATAGAGCCTTGAGGGACACCGGCGTTCGTATGATAGTACTGGGAGGCATGGCCATTCAATACTGCCTTCATTGTGTGATATGAAAGGAATGACTGGATTAGGTCAAACAATTATACCATAGCCCCGAAGCTTGCGTAGAAGGCCAGCATGCCAGACTCTGTCAACCGCTTTGGAGATATCCCGGGCAACAGTTCGAGCTCCGTCGTTCTTGTCAAGAGCCTGGTGTATATACTCAGTTATATTATAATAAATACCGTTGTTTATTTATTTGTGTGTAATACATACATATATATATATATATATATATATATATATATATATATATATTATATATATTAATAATAATAATGATAATAAAACCGACTCTGTCCGGATTCTACTCTTAAAATATTACACAAGAATCTTTTAAAGACTATGAATAAGCAACAGAATCTAACTCCGTTACCGTCCTCGGCGATAGAGCTTTGGACAAAGAGGGGAAACCGCGGTAGGTCTTGGCGATCTTGCGATTTTTTTCGTGTATATATTATATATATATATATATATATATATATATATATATATATATATAATTTCTCTCCTGTGAGATATATATTATTTCTCACCTGTGTTTGGATTATTACTTTTGTTTTTTTTTTGCTCAATGTAAGATACTCAATGTATATGTTGACGTCATTTTAGACGGCATATCGATGAAAATACTTTGCCGTCATTTTTGAGGGTACGGGCCCACTCGTACTTATATAAGCATCATCGCTATCAGCAACGAAACTAAAACGTTTGCTTTTTTAAAGTAGGTGTCTTAGTTATATATTCTTGGTTAATGCTAAGAACCTAGTAGAGATAGAAATTTTAGAAAATGTTTTTTAGAGATAGAAATTTTTATTAATAAATAACGATTTAACAATTTTTTGGTGGTATGAGAAGCGGAGATATTGAAAAATTACTTATTTCGAAAAATCAAAATATATGCAAATTCTTTTTAGGTGGCAAGATTTTCACTCTAAGAGGAACGTTGATAAATTAAAAAGATTGAAGAATAACACTTTATTTTTTTGGCAACTTCTTATTGGTAATTTAGTTACATTGCTTAACCTTTTAAACTTATCAATGATCAGATTTGCTAAAAAGCTGTCGGATTAAGATAACTTACAACCTCGTTTTGTTTTTATTTTTATAATCCTTTTCATTTAAGTGGCACACACGGGAATATATATTTTGTTGGTTTTTGATTTGATGGATTTTTAAAGCCAAGATAGGATAAAGAATCCCTCAAAGGGGAGAAAATCCCCGGAAATTTATTATTTGTCCAACTTAAATTAATTTGTACTGCAACGGGTACTTTTTTCTTTTTTTACACTTCCTGTAGATTTTCGATGTTAGTGAAATGTCTAGAACGATATAAAATGTGCTGCATACAACAAATGATCTACTTCTATTTACTTCCGGTGTAGTTACTTCCGGTCTACCTACTTAAGGTTGAAGGATTGATGTCTCTTTCCACAGTAACAATTAGAGCTTTTAGAGGATGGCTTTAAGCTGTAGGGACTGTCAGCCATGTCTAGCACAAGGCCAATTTATCAACACAGACGACAATCCTCAAAACGTAAGGTTTTATCAAGTATCATCGAAATGGTGTGGATTTGTGGAAGAATAAAAGCACATTTTTGGTATGTTTAAACATAAATTTTTCAATAGAAAAGAATATCATGAACTGTAGGAGTTAAAAGTTCAATGAGAAACAGTATTAAAAAGTTAAGGATATCAAGAGATCGTAGTAGTAACTTGTGTGCATGTATGTATGAGCGATATCGTTGGGTAGGGTTGTCTTTGAAGTATTCGCTCAGTCTTAAAGGGTTTCGTTCGGTTATCAAGAAAAGGCGGGTGAACCGTGAGAATAAAGAGGTGAGGGAGAAAGATAGAGACAATAATAGCGATAGCTTGGCGTTTGTCAAGGGTACTTGTTAATAGGCTCGTCTCCTTTCTTTCTGGCGACAGGCGAATTGCCCGTTTTTTATTTCGTTTGTGGTCATTTGGAAATTCAGTCCCGGATGTGATTCTGGCCTTTCCATTGGACGACAAACGCACTTTGCGTCAGCTCGCGAAAAGGACCCGTAAAAAGAATTTGTTTCTGAGAATTGAAGATTATTTGAATTTTATTTTTAGATGTTTCCTAGTTTTCTATTGGCCGAAAAACATTTCGCATCAAGTTTTGTTTTGGATTCGCTTTTGCGTTTGTGCTAAGCAAGGTGTTGTAAATTCGAGTAAATTTGTTAATTTCTAACAAAATCAGTGATTCAGTGCTTAGCATTTGAATTTTAAATCTAAATCATGTTGTGTTCACTATACGTTTACGATAATTATACAACAAACAGAAGAACGTAACACCAAAATTCAAAATTTATTCAAATTAGCATACTCAGAAACTTATAAATACTAAAATTTAATAAATGCTAATAAACTTTGAAATTTGATATTGCTTACCGCCAATTTTTTTCTGCATGCTTTTAAATAAGAAAGCAGTTTGACAATCTGATATCGTCACATACCTGATTATATACCGAATAAGAACGCAAATAAAACTGAATAGAAAATATTTACATGCATAATTACAGGGAACGGATTGTGCTATAATCAGCTGGGATGGGGGAATCACGACTTCATTAATTATATCCAGAAAAGAAAAATATTTCATGAATCGTATAAATATTCCTGGTAAAAGCCGACTTAGTATTTACTTGTCGCCCCACGCTGGCAGGATGTGACACAAGATAAGTTTAATGTGGGAAACCTATGCAAAAGCCAGGACTAGATTCCAAAATATCCTCCATCCAGCGACCGAGCCACCCTTTTTAGGGCAATGTGACTGGTACTGCCGCGGGCAGCTGTGAGTACATGTGAATTTTGCCTTACCTATATATATATATATATATATATAGTCATCCGCATATATATATATATATATATATATATATATATATATATATATATATGTGTGTGTGTGTGTGTGTTCAGTCAGTTAAGTGCCATACGTGAAACACGCTTGGGCGACCATGTCTCGAAAGAGACATGACTGACTGGGCAGAAGATTATCCCGCAGTAGGTTGTCATTGCTTTCTACGGTAGACTGGTTGCCAGCCAAAGCTATAGAACCCAATCTGTCCTGTTATTTAACCCATAACAGGAAGGAATAGACGGATTAATATCTTTCACAAGATGCGTAAGTGAATGCAATGAATTCAACTGGAATTCGAACTCGGCTCCCCGATTTCTCGTTCTGAGCCGATATCCACTGCACCACAACGCACATATATATGTTACCCTACCAAATTAAATTGCCCTGTTTGCAAAGATATATATATATATATATATATATATATATATATATATATATATATATATATATACAGCGTGTGTGTGTGTGTGTATTTGTGTGTGTGTGTGTGTCTGAGAGAGAGAGAGAGAGAGAGAGAGAGAGAGAGAGAGAGAGAGAGAGAGAGAGAGAGAGAGACCTGGTCGTCCAAGCAAGGCCAAAGAACCTTATCTACATATCGGGACAGTCTTTTTCATGTCTGAACGCAAACTTCTTGCCATGGCCTGAAGAATGCGTTTAAGCACGAAAAAGTCAGCCACCGTTTGATGTTGACCTCAGTGTCCACTTTTAAATTTAAATACGCTCCTATCATTGATATTGTGCACTATTAGTCATAAAAAAGCATACGTTGAAACTATATTTTTATCATATATATGAGAAATTAAGTGATTGAGTCAAGGGATAAAGGATCGTGTTTGGGTCGATATTTTTATTATATATATATATATATATATATATATATATATATATATATATATATATTTCATTAAAATGACAGACAATGTATTATGATTAAGTTTTTTATAAAATTTTTCATGTGTTCGTATAAATTTTTTTTTCGGAACTTTCGAGCGCTTTCTGCTATACTTTTAGCCATTATCAAGAATTAATTTTGTTTTACTTAAAAATAAATATGTGGAAAATTTATGCATGTAATGTGCTTACTGTGTTCGAAACTTAACATACACAAGACTCTATATGCATAAACTTTCCACATGTTGATTTATAAGTAAAACAAAATTTATTTATTGATAATGGCTAAAATTATAGTCGAAAGCGTTCGAAAGTACAAATGCTTTGGGTAATTCTTATATAATTTTAGTTCCGAAAAGAAAAAAAATTGGAAATTATATAAAAACTTGTCTACGGCTATATCGTGTTGAATACACCGGTTCCTGTCCGATCACCGAAGTTAGGCAACATCGAACCTGGTCAGTACTTAAATGGGTAATCATTTGGGAATACCAGGTGCTGTAAACGTAAGGACCCAGAATAGTCCACCGGCCCTCCAAGTTTGGGGGTTCGGTGCAAGGCCAACAACCCTGCCCCGTAAAAAACAGTTTGTTACAGAAGCAGCAACAAAAAAGTTGCTGCCCTATGCACCATTAGGTGTGATGGATAAATGATGATGATGATGATGATGACGATGATGATGATATAAAAACTTAATGATAATACTTGGTTACCAGCCAAGGCTAAAGAGCTTAGTTGGGAAATATATATATGTACGCATCGCTCATTCAGTGAAATGAATTAGAGCGCTCTAGCTATTGGGCGCGTATAATGATATGCGCTAAAATGTCTACCTACTTCCACCGAACGCCCATAGCCCAGGGGTAGAGTCGCCGACTGACGCCATTTCGGTCGGGTTTTAATCCTGGGTAAAAAAGCAATCGGAGTCTAACTGTACTGATGAGCTGTGATACTATATATGAGCTGCGGATGACTATATATATATATATATATATATATATATATATATATATATATATATATATCCGAGTGAATAAAGAACGAAGAATAACATTTTTTACAATGTCCAAAACATTAATTTAAAACAGTGCTCGATATATAATATATAGAGCTGTGAATATTTATTAGAAATTATATTTTAGAACATGTACAAAATTTTATATATATCCACTACAAATCGTACATTTGTTTCGACATTGAAACTACAATGTGTCATCAGGTGGTGTGGACAGAAATAGAAAGCTTCTTTTCTTGTATTTGGCGAGTTGTGTGTGGGATATATATATATATATATATATATATATATATATATATATATATAGTGAATATATACATATATATATATATATATATATAAAGTGAATATATACATATATATATATATATATATATAGTGAATATATACATATATATATATATATATATATATATAAAGTGAATATATATATATATATATATATATATATATATATATATATATGTATATATAAAGTGAATATATACATATATATATATATATAAAGTAATATATATATATATATATATATATATATATATAGTGAACTGGTAACCCTCCTTGAACTAAAAAAGTTTCTATTTGGGAATATATATAAATTTTAATTTTATATTCATTTACTAAACTTTTGTATTAGTATTTCAATTCGTTTATTATTTCCTGAGCTTCATACGTTGAACGCGACGGGAGAATCCATTATATATATATATATATATATATATATATATATATATATATATATATATATATATATATATATATTTTAATTTTATATTTCAATTTACTAAACTTTTGTTTATTAGTTTATTTCCAATTGTTTATTATTTCCGACCTCATACGTTGAACGCGACGGGAGAATCCATCATATATATATATATATATATATATATATATATATATATATATATTTTAATTTTAATTTTATTATTACATTTACTAAACTTTTGTATTAGTATTTCAATTCGTTTATTATTTCCTGAGCCTCATACGTTGAACGCGACGGGAGAATCCATCATATATATATATATATATATATAGATATATATATATATATATATATATAAATTTTAATTTTATATTCATTTACTAAACTTTTGTATTAGTATTTCAATTCGTTTATTATTTCCTGAGCCTAAAGTAATGTTTGAATAAAGGTTTACAATTTCTTCCATTAATATAATTTACTTACTTACGTTGCAATTCTTAGAGCAGAAGAAGGTTCTAGATGTATCTTCTCTATATGCACATTGTACATTCTCAGGAAATTAAAAAGAAAAGAAAAGAAAAGATATTTAACCGCGTAAGAGGAAATTATTTTTGATCTTCTGTCAGTTTCAATCCTGAAACACCGTCGACAGAATTTAGTTAAACAAGCCCATTTAGCTTTTGTTGCGTGCCTATGTTTTATCAATGATGTCTTGCCCTGCTGACAGTTATTTTCAGAAAGCTGATTCGGCTGTAAATGGTTTCGTTAGCCTTTGTTTCTTCTTTTGATAGACAGCAGCATAAATACCAGACGACAAATTTGTTCTTTGAAATTAGTTGGCATGTTCCAGACTAATTAAGGCTGGAATCTGACACGCATCACACACACACATATATACATACGCATTGGTCTGCACAGATTTTCTAGGAAGTATTGATTTATCTCTCGATCTATACGTAGATACAGTCGCCTACTTTGGTTACGGCAAGTAGGAGCTGTGCCATGGATGCCAAATGAAAGGAACGCCTCGACGCCATTGAAGACTAAACAAAGAATTTCTTGTGTAATATTCATTCATTAAGAAAAAAAACATTAAGTCATATGGTACTGTTCAACACTGACAGGCTGTAAAAATGAATTCAAACAAGCTTTAAATTCAATTATAATGGTTTGTTTAAATAACTTTTTATTTCAATTTTTGTTTAAGGTATTAACTATTCGGAACAAAATCTTTGGATATATTGCCCAAAGTCTTTTTCCTTTTCTAGTTCTTTCAACTGTCATCAGTACGCTAAAAAAAAGGATTTGTTAGCGAACCTTTAGCATAGTTCAAAGTTACATTTTAAATTTAAAAATACGTGCATCTTGTTGGACACACGTAGTTTTAAATGTGATGAAAGTTTTTAGTGAATTAGACAAACCTGGGAAACGAATATGTTCATTATTACACACACACGCTTACACATACACACACACATGTTTTTTTTTATTGGTATGTAGGATGTATAATAGTATCCGAAACAAAAGTTGAGCTAATGAGACAATTTGGAAAAGATAATATATATATATATATATATATATATATATATATATATATATATATTATCTTTTCCAAATTGTCTCGTTGGCTCAACTATAATGCACTCTCCCCTCGATTACGACGTATGAGCGTCTAACTCGGTTAGACTACCACACAAAGAATTGTTAAAAGTGTTGAAGGCTTGTGTAGCACCATCCACACTTTTTAGAACTGCTGATAACAAACAATCGGTGCAGACGTCTGCCACAGATCGCATAAACCACAGACCTCAGTTATTTAACCCATAACTGTAAGGAAGGGACGGATTAATACCTTTCCCAAGGGTAACAGTGCGTAAGTAAATGCAAAGTGTTCGACTGGAATTGGAACTCGGCTCACCGATTTTACCCGTCCGAGCCGACATCCACTGCACCACAACGCATATCCATCAATAACGCTTGCAGCACCTGATATTCCCAAGCGGTCACCCATCTAAGTACTGACCAGCCTCAACGTTGCTAAACTTCGGTGATGGAGCGAGAACCGGTGTATTCAATGTGATATGACCGTACACACACATATATATATATATATATATATATATATATATATATATATATATGACCGTACATATATATATATATATATATATATATATATATATATATATATATATGACCGTACATATATATATATATATATATATATTATGCGTGTGTGTAATAGAATAAGAAATAACTGGTTAAAATTTAGAAACTGAACATGTTTTCCATTTGCTTCAAATTTAACCATTCCGTTTGTTTGAATCATATATAATGGCCAGTTATTCGTTTCCGAGTAAACTCACCTGCTAGACGTTTAGCTAATCCCTGCTGAAGACGCCTGCTCAGGCACTTTTCTCCTTGTTTAACACGGACAGAGCCTACCTGTGGTTTATACTTCAACTGTACTGAGCCGACCTTATTTACAGTTTCTGCGAGAAAGGGCACTATTTGGCGAGACCGAAAGTTTGAACAAAACCAGCATGCTTAAGCCATCGGTCAAAATCTAAACTTATTTATAAATGGAACTTTGTGTGTGTGTGTGTGTGTGTGTGTGTGTGTGTGTCCGTTACCTATAGACTTCGAAACGGCTGAACCTATTTTCTTGAAAATGTACACAGTTGTACTATAAGCGTCTGCGAGTGTTCTTAGCTACCTTTTGTGTCGAGGTATACCCGATAAATATCGAAAATCGATAATCGAAAAAATCAGGTTATAGAAGGAGTGGTCCGATTTTAATCAAATTTGATACACTCATAGACAAAGACATAAGAAACGGTATTTAGAAGTTTCAAGGTTTCAGTTCTTACAATAGTGCAGAAAATTGATAATATATATATATATAAAAGGAAAGATGTTTGTGTGTGTGTCTGTTTATCTGCCTATATGTCCTTTATACAAATCCACAATTTTTATCCGATTTTCACCAAACTTCACACAAATATTCTTTAGGCTGGGTCTGAGCTCCAGGACCATTGATTAGTTTTAAAGCTTTCATTACACCAGAACAACGCCGGGCTATACTGCTAGTTACTTATAACCTCGCGATAACACAGCTATTTATGGACTCCAGACAGTTCTCTCTACCAAATCTTTGGTTGGTCCAACCCGTGGAATGCAAAGGTTCCGCATACTGAATTTGACTCGTAAGACCGATATTATCAAGAAGTAAGAAGTAAGAAGCAAATCGGCTCTGGTGCGATTAAAACCCAGATGTTATAGTCGGAAAGCGAACGTTCTAACCACTTTACATTTATATATATATATACATATTTTTTTGGTGGAGTGCATATGGATACAGCAAACCGAATAATGCAGCTTCGGTTTCAATCAAGTGAATAATTACAAGTCCTCGTTGTTAGCGCTATGATCAAGATTGACTCATTGACACAGTTAAATATTTTAAACTGACCTACTATTTTTCACTAGCGTGAGGAGTCTGGATTCCTGCCTTATCTAATACCATTGTTGAGGAGTGAATACAAATAATCCCAACCTGGGTTTGAAGAAAGAACTCTGATTCTATTCTTTACTATGTTAACCGTTAGGACAGCAGGATATATATATATATATATATATATATATATATATATATATGTTTGTGTGTGTGTGTGTGTGTGTGTGTGTGTTTACAGGCCATGATAAATTTTAAAAGAAAAAACACCAGTCGATTGGTTTCGTCTTCTCTCATCAAAATTGTAAACGGAGAAACAAATTATGAAAAGAAAGTCTGTTGCGGATGACGTGAATGAACGGACAGGGAAAAATGACAAAAGTTATAACATCTAAAGATGCTAAAGACACAGCAAAGCAAGTCCAAGCAAACAGTCTCTTTGTTTACAAAGGGTGGGTCACCTGGACCTGACGAACAGCGTCTCCAACACATTCAAATGGAATAACGAGTGTACTCTGACCAAAACAGAGAACCAGTTTACACTGAAATCCATAGCACAGGTCGGATTATTTATCAAGTGATCCGCAATAGATAACCCGGATGTATTTCGAATGGTATCACCAGACGAAAAAATGTTGTTAAGTATATTAGCAGGTACATGCTGTTTAATTCTAACATCTAAACTTTGTGTCGTTCTACCTATGTAGTTGAGTCCACAACTACATTTAAAACAATAAATAATAGAAATAATATGTTGTGGGCGGTAGAACGTCTTTACGCATAGATGGAAGGACAGACTTGGTTTGTAAAACAACACGAACGTTAACTGCACAATAAAACTCACGTGAACTCGATGAAAATCGCTTGGCGAAGGACTCACTATTCCTACCTAACCGCAATAAACGAGGATAAACCGGACATTTATTAACCGTTGCAGGTTTAATTTTATTAAACCTAGCAGTCTTATCCCGAATAACCGATTGAACAATGTCCAATAGATAACCATTGTTCACAAGAGTACTAGTTAAACAACTAATATCCTCTTTCAAGGTGTTATCTGAACAAATCATTAACGCCCTATGGGTCAAAGTTCTAATCAAATTAAACCTTTGTTGTTTAGGACAAAAAGAATCCCAACGAGTACGGAGACCCGTAAAGGTAGACTTTCCATAAACTGAAGTAATAAAAGTGGAAGGTGTTCTACGAACCAGAACATCTAAAAAGGACAATGAACCATTGACCTTCTTATCTACCGTAAATTTAAGGGCAGGATGAACACCGTTGAGTAGGGAGAAAATTGGTCAACTTCCGATTCCTGGCTGAACACACAAAATGTGTCATTCACATAACGAAAGTAAACCGTGGACCGGGAAAAACCTAAAAAAATGCTTTCCTCGTAAAATCCTACAAAAATACTCACCAAAACAGGATCCAAAGGGGAACTCATTGCTACACCATCAATCTTACGATATATGATATTATCAAAACTAAAATCGACAGACATGGTGGCAAATTTCATGAGTTCAACAAAAACATCTTTAGGTAAAGTCGAAGAAGTTAAATTACTACGATATAGCAAATCGCGACAAATATCGATAGTCTCCGATAAAGGAACACAAGTGAATAGGCTGAAGATGTCAACCGAACACACAAATCCATCAGTGGCCCCACAATTCCGAATAAATAGGAAAAAAGTAAAAAAAAATCTTTAATACAAAAAAAACAAAACAAGAAAAAAAAATATAATACTGCAAAACTGGTTGTAACATTATAGCCAGTCAATTTGCGACTATGTTGAGAAGACCCAATCATAGAGAGTATGGGTCTCAACGGGACATCCACCTTATGAATCTTGGGTAATCCATAAAGACAAGGACGAATGGAGCCAGACGGTCTTAATTTGGCAGCCATTTAAGAGGAAAGAGCACCACATTTTACACATTTAACAAGACGCGAGTCAGAGGCATAGCCGATCACCACTCGCGCGCCGTGGTTGGACGCTCAGCAGTCGGCTATGTGGCACCCGGGCAATGTCGTTCGTTGTCGGCTAAGTGTCGATGAGATCGGAGTACCACACATTGCCGTGTCCAGACGCGAATCGAATTTCAGAAGTCAGAGTAGAATCATGAGTGTCAATGGAATCAAGACGTTGAAACTTGGAAGTATACTTAATATTTTATTAATGTAATCTTGGCGGTCTATAAGGACAACGCCAGATCCCTTATCCGGTTTCATAATTATGAAAGTGATTATTCTTAAGGGATCTAATTATCCTACGGTGTTCACTTCTCCATTTCGATTCAGAGAAAGAAATAGGTGAAGTGGCATAAGAATTAGCCAAATTATTCGAAAGTCGCTAGGTTAAAGTTTCAAGATTTTAGCGTAAAAAAATAAAGCCATTTCAAATTTCTACCAATTTCCACTCAGATCCTTCATAATGAAACGCCTTTTTTAATAAAAACTACGGCAGCTTCCTTGAAGAATTTCATCTTAACGTTACGAAAATGATTACACAACTGAAAAGGATCAGAATAAAATAAATAGATAAAATATATATATATCATTTAATGAAACATGAAAATAAGATGACTAAATATAGATTTTATATGAGACATTTTATATGAAAATTTTCTATGAAACATAATATGCTGCCTAAAAAATAATATGCTATATGAAACAATATGCTGCCTAAATATGCATTCTATATGAAACATTTTATATGAAAATTTTCTATGAAACATAATATGCTGCCTAAAAAATAATATGCTATATGAAACAATATGCTGCCTAAATATGCATTTTATATGAAACATTTTATTTGAAAATTTTCTATGAAACATAATATGCTGCCTAAAAAATAATATGCTATATGAAACAATATGCTGCCTAAATATGCATTTTATATGAAACATTTTATATGAAAATTTTCTATGAAACATAATATGCTGCCTAAAAAATAATATGCTATATGAAACAATATGCTGCCTAAATATGCATTCTATATGAAACATTTTATTTGAAAATTTTCTATGAAACATAATTTGCTGCCAAAAAAATAATATGCTATATGAAACAATATGCTGCCTAAATATGCATTTTATATGAAACATTTTATTTGAAAATTTTCTATGAAACATAATTTGCTGCCTAAAAAATAATATGCTATATGAAACAATATGCTGCCTAAATATGCATTTTTTATGAAACATTTTATATGAAAATTTTCTATGAAACATAATATGCTGCCTAAAAAATAATATGCTACATGAAACAATATGCTGTCTAAATATGCATTTTATATGAAATACTTTATATGAAAATTTTATATGAAACATGAAAATATCCTGTCCAAATATACATTTTATGTAAAAAAATTTATACGAAACTTTTACATGAAACATAATATGCTGCCCGAAACATAATGTTTTTTTATAATCGTATCGCTTTAAGCAATCTTCTTTCTCCATCTAACTCGCCTATGCAGTAGTAATTGTCTTAAATTATCTGAATTTCTCAGATTAATTAATATATATATCATCCGCAAACACAAACAGTTATGCATCTGATTGCTTCTATCGAAGATTCAAACCCGACCGAATTGAAATCAGTCGGTGATTCTACCACTCAGCTATGGGCGCTTGGTGGAGAAAGGTAGATGGGTAGATTGCGTTTTATAGTTTTATTTATCATCAGCGTTGATGCTCTAAAAGTCTCACAGAAATGAATCTTTTAAAAGGTAAATTTGAGCTTAGAGAATTTGATAAATGTATACATTTTGACAAATCATGAACAGACTTTGCTATACATTATACTGCCACTGTTGTGCAGGGGGTTACATAAAAGGAAAGTTATGAGGAGTGACAGAATAAAGGAGGTGCCAGGAAGCGGGTACGAGAGGGATGAGAATACTGCAGTAAATGAGATGAGAACATGAGAGAGAAAGAGGATGCAGGTCAGTGAGATAGGAGATGACTATTGACTTCACATTTAAATTCTTGGAGATTCTAGCTGTCGAGGAAGCAAGTAAATGGAAGGGAATGCCACAGACAATGCGAGAAAAGAAGTTGATGCAGTAAAATTTTGCGTTTACATTTTATTGATTTCACAGTAAAAGTGCGGGACCTAGTTGGTAATCTTATTGCTCGAGTAAATTCGTATATAGGGGACACCAGTGAGCTAAAGTCATCAGAGCAGAAGCCGAGAAAATACTTGTAGAAGAGACACAGGGAAGCTACACTGCGCCGGTGAGAAAGTGACTGTATGCTGCCTAGATATGCATTTTATATGAAACAGTTTACATAAACAATGAAGATATGCTACACACACACACACACACACACACACACACACACACACACACACACACACACACACACACACGTATATATATATATATCCGCACTGTTTCGCTGTATCTCAGCTCATTAGTACGGTTAGACGTCCAATATATATATATATATATATATATATATATATATATATATATAAATTTTCAAAATTCAAAAATGTTGAATGAACATTTCGACATGAAATCTCTAAGAATTCGCGTCTCCTCAGCAACACAGTTCTAAATCAAAATGAAGAAAAATAGGGTTAAGAAAAGAAGGAGGAAAAAAAAAATAACGGTTAAGATTTGGGAAATATACGTCACAAGAGATTTTTTTTGGAAGTCAGTCTATTTTTGGTTTTTACTTTGTAAGTGAAGAGATGGGAGATTGGCATGTCTTTCATAATAGACGGAAAGAGTTAGGGAAATGGGAGGTCGTTAAATTGAGAATTGGGTTAAACAAACGGAACAGAGAGGGAGGGGGCGGAATATAAAAAGAGTTTGTGGTACAGTGGCTATCAGCTCGGAACGAGAAACCGGGGAGCCGAGTTCGAATTCCAGTTGAATCCATTGTATTCACTTACGCGCAAATACCCTTGGGAAAAGTATTAATCCGTCTCTTCCTTCCAGTTATGGGTTAAATAGCAGGACAGATTGGGTTCTATAGCCTTGGTCGGTAACCAGTCTACCGCAGAAAGCAATGGCAAACTACTGCGGGATAATCTTCTGCCCAGTCAATCATGTCTCTTTCGAGACATGATCGCCCAAGCGTGTATCACGTATAGCACTTAACTGACTGACTGTATAGAGAAAAGATAAAGAAAAGGAAAAAGGAAGGAAAGAAAAAGGAGAGAATATCAAATATCAAATAGAAAACGCTCGATACGTGTCAAATACGTTTAACTTTAAATGTTTAAAACTGTTAGAGATTTGGAAACTTATTATCATATATATATATATATGATAAAATATAGTTTTAAGGTATTTGTGCTCAATGTCAGGGATAGAGCGTATCTAAACCTAAAAGTGGACATTGATGTCTCTGGGTGTTGACTTCAATTTCACTTTTATATATATATATATATATATATATATATATATATATATATGTATGCATATATGCAGATAAATGCATATATATATATATATATATATATATATATATATATATATATATATATCATCCGCAAATACAAACACTTACACATCTGATTACTTCTATCGAGGATTGAAACCCGACCGAATTGAAATCAGTTGGTGATTCTACCACTCAGCTATGGGCGCTTGGTGGAGAAAGGTAGATGGGTAGATTGCGTTTTATAATTTTATTTACCATCGGCGTTGATGCACTAAAAGTCTCACCGAAATGAATCTTTTAAAAGGTAAATGTGAGCTTAGAGAATTTGATAAATGCATACATTTAGACCAATCATGAACAGACTTCGCTACAAAAATACCTAAGAGACGTGAAGGATATTGATTGGTTCTCGTCAGTGTTGATAAAGGGAGGTAATCGTTTAAGACAAGCAATCTTCTTACTCCATCTAACTCGCCTACGCAGTAGTAATTGACTTAAATTATCCGAATTTCTCAGATTAATTACTTCATTGTACATTAGTCTTTCATGTTAGTGTTCCTTTCATGTTATTCCTTTTTTATATAACAAAGTTCAAGTTATTACATTTTGTTACGTGAACAAAAGAGAAAATAACGAAGTAGCAACCTACGAGATTTGGAATCTCATCCCACATAAAAGAAAGCTCTTATCATACCTTATATTACTGCTGTTTGTGGACAATGATGGTAGATACAGAAGCATAGTTTATTCAAATGTTCACATCATCTTTCGTTGCGAGGAAAACCGTTTAAAATACTTCATAGATTTCTTTTCTTTTTGCAGTCTTAAGATAGCGAATTCCGTTTCTCGGCTTGTGATTAAATATTTTAATTCTCTTTGACAGGGTAGCACCTCAGGCGAAGAAACCTATTCTACCCAGTTAAACCGGTGAGAAATATGTAATGGTTCTGGGTGAAATGAAATAACGCAGTCGGATTTCGAACGCAGATCACCGACTTAGTACCTAATTGTTGCATTTAATTTTTAGCTATCGTAAGAAAAGTTATTTTTTCTGAATGGTATAGTATTTCTTTCCTTGTATAAAACCTGCATAAAATAGATATGTCTACTCAAATACAAACACGCACTCACCTATTGTTCATTCAGTTATGAATTAGAACACTCTTAGCTACTGGCGTATGGTTACATGGTATATCACACGCTAAAATTCTGCTTTCTTCTGCCGATCGCCCATAGCTCAGAGGTAGAATCGCTGACTGATGACAATTTGGTAGGGTTTTAATCCTGGCTAAAAACAATCGGATGTCCGACCAAAATGATGATCTATGACACAGATTTGTCTGCTGATGACTATGTATATTTTTATATATCTTGTTTCATTGGTTGTTAGTTTTTTTAAAGTTATTATTTTTACTTTTGCTCACCAGGCATGCTTTCTGATTGTTTATTAGTACTTCTAGAGATTATATATATATATAGTATATCGAGGCAGCAAGTAATTTTCTAAATATACGCTGTTAAATATAAGAGACAATGAATGTGTATTATGTTTAATCATGAGCCGTTCTAAATGTCGTATTTTTGCTTTAATTTCAGTTGAAAATAAAGACAAAAATTCTCCAACATTTGGATAATTATTTATTGGTTTTCTTCTAAGCTTTCGGCTCACATGAGCCATCTTCAGAGAGGTAGTTTAAACTGAAATATTATAAAATCCACCATCACCGACGATATTATTTTGTGTTGACATAAAACTCCGCTTGGCAACGGCAATAGTTACCAAAAATAATAAACGCAGTTCTTAAGTTTGCGATGCGGTTTTATGACGTCACATCGCGGGATAGCGCGAAATGACAACAAAACCATCTAGTCAAATGCAATGTAATATGTTATTTCCTGTTTTAAAGTTGATTTTATTGAGTGTTGGTTGTTTTGATTTGATGTACATGGCCTCCAATATCTGCAGGTTCCTCTTACTGTGTGTATGAGTAAGGATCACCGTATTGTTAACTAAAATCTGTCTGATATTACCTACATGTTTATGTTTTTCAGAGAAATGTTGTTTAATAGTACTCTGATCAGAAAGATGACATGTAAGTCTACGGGAGAGCGTGGTTGTAGTAAAACCAATATATGTTCTAGGTTTTTGATTAGTATCAGAGATGCAATCTCTGAATGGGCATGTAAGCAAAAGTAATAATAATAATAATAATAATAATAATAATAATAGAAATAGAAGATGTAACCATTCTATGTGATTACACCATCTACACAGACAGAAAAATTGAAGCAAACAGGCCAGACATTATTGTTAAAAACCAGAAGGAGAAAACTTGTCTATTAATTGATATGGCTTGTCCAGCGGATTGTAACATAGCAACCAAGGAATTCGAAAAACTGTCAAAATATAAAGACCTGGAAATTGAAATAGAAAAAAATGTGGAAATTGAAAACAAGAGTTGTGCCAGTGATAGTAGGTGCACTTGGAATGATAAAAAATGGAACAAAACAACACATTGAAAGAATCCCTGGAAACGCCAGCTTAAGAGATATACAAAAAATTGTCTTATTAAGTACAGCCCACACACTAAGGAAAACTTTATCTATGTAATGCTAGGGATGATAGGGAAGATAGAAAAACATGAAATGGGGCCATAACAACACGCCACTACCTGCCTTAGGTCTCCCCGCAGACTTGGTTGGTAGTGAGACCAAAGCAGAAATCGAAATATGATGAAAAATGACATAATAATAATAATAATAATAATAATAATAATAATAATAATAATAATAATACCCTAACAACCAATGAAACAACACAAAATAAT
>JBBBDQ010000592.1:6720000-6747500 GCA_037127315.1 Ascarosepion bandense | reverse complement strand
TGAATGGCTACTCTTCTAGATCGTTTTATACTAATGAAAGTGTCCCCAAGATCCCCATCTTTTCACACATTTTGGTTTTGATTTTGATTAATGACCTTCCCGATGGCATCAACTTTCAACTTGGTATCTACACTGATGGCAGTTTGATAAATTCAACATGGTAGGTGATATCCAAAACGACCTTCAGTCTGTTGTTAACTGAGGAAAAGGATAGTCTGTTAATTTTAACGCCTCCGAAAATTCTCTCTGTTAGTCTTTCCATCAGCATAGGAGAGGAGAGAGACTCGTTACGCCTTTTTGGATTAACGTTCTCGGCTGATATGAAATGGAAAGAATATATGGAGTTTATTGCTAAGTTATCTGCCAGGAAGGTTGGTTCAATGCGTTGATGTATTTTTTGCTCCAGAATCTATCTTATATATCTATAAGTCTACCATTCATCTACGATTAGAATATTGCTACCACATATAGTCCGGTGCTTCTGTGATATATCTAGAGCACTTTGATAAAATTCCCCCTCAAAAAAAAGAAAAAAAGAAAAAATCAGCTCTGATCTAGAGTGTTGGTTTCCGCCATATTTTCATTGCCGTAAGGTTGCGTCATATTTTTTAATAAATAATTTCGTCATAATAGTTTGAATAAGCCTTTTGCTATAGTGCCTAGACACTTTAAATTTAAGCTCTATACTATACTGATAACATGGACTTAAAAATTTAAAGTTGAGCTGGCTAGATGTAGCCGTAAATTATATGCTAACATTTTTTTCTTGCACTTCTCGGTTGAGGAACTTTTTTTCCGGCACCATGCTTCCCAGCCAAAGTAAATCTTCAAAAATTTAAAGGCAATGTCAATCGCTATCTGCAGTCTTGAGTACTCCCCCCTGTTCTTGATCGTTAGCAATGTTTCTGTATTCTTCACTCTGTATCCCTCTGCATCGCTGTCTTTACTGCTTTGCTTGGGGTAAACTCGATTAAAAAAAAAAATATATATTTGGAAACCCATATCTATGTTAAGAAATGTTAATAATTTTAACCTAAATTTTGAAATACCAACGCATATAAGTTAGCTTTTTTTTTTTCCATCTCACCCCAAGCAAGGCATTCCACTGCCACTATTGTGCATGGGGCTACATAGGGGAAGGTAAAGAGAAGGAGTGGATAGACATAGGGAATGTCAGGAGAAAGGTGACAGATGAGTAAGGATAGCGAGGATGAGGGTCGGGCAGATGGGAAGAGTGTTTGATAGAATGGGAGCAGGTTAGTGTGTTAGGAGGTGTGTATTGACCTTACATTTAAACTCCTGGAGATTGTAGCCGTCGGGGAAGCAATCGTTTGGAAGAGAATTCCACAGTCGGGAAGTGCGAGGAAAGAAACTGTTGGAGTAGAAGTTACGGCTCACTTAACATTTCAGAATTTCTTTTTAAATTCCACTTTTTTTTTAATCATTTCACCCCAAGCAAGGCGGTACTGTCACTAATGCGCAGGAGGCTACATAAGAGAGTTAAAGTTTTAACCAGTAAGAGAATGAAGACAAAGACGAACAAGCGATAGGGAGTGAAAGAGAAAGGGCAAGGGAGGGATGTGAACACAGTTACGAAGGTAGAGAGAAAGAAAAAAAAACAAGCTACACGGGGTGATGTAGAAAAGGCTAGAGTTAAGTGAATAAGAGATGGGAATTGACTTTGCATTTAAATTCCTGGAGGTTGTAGCAGTAAGGAAAACGAGTATATGGAAGAGAGTTCTACAGGCGGGGAGCGCGAGAAAAGAAGCTGAGGGAGTAGAATTATCACCTGCATTTGGTTGATCTAACTGTAAAAGGGTGGGACCTAGTTGACAGTCTAGTTGCCCGAGTAAATTCTTGTGGAGGGGGCACCAGTAACCTAAGTTCCTCAGAGCAGAAGCCGTGAGAATATCTACAGAGGAGACAGACGGAAACCACATCCCACCGATTAGAAAGTGGCCAGAGCCGAGAAACGTTTTATATGAATGTATAGTAATGTCTTGACTGAATGAATGTCTAACCGGATGTGCGATGTGGCGCAGTGGATATCCGCTCGGAACGCGGAGTTCGAATTCTACTTGAATTCATTGCATTCACTTACGCGCAAATACTACTGGGAAAGGTATTAATCCGTCTCTTCCCTCCAGTCATGGGTTAAATAATAGGACAGATTGGGTTCTATAGTCTACCGCAGAAAGCAATGACAACCTACTGCGGGATAATCTTCTGCTCAGTCATGATTGCCCAAGCGTGTTTCACGTATGGCACTTGACTGAATGAATGTCTAGCCAATCATACCCGTGTATGCCTGTCTGCTTGGGTGACTCGGCAATCTCAATTGCAGCCAGTCAGTTAAGTGCCATACGTGAAATACGCTTGGGCGATCATGTCTCGAAAAGACATGACTGACTGGCAGAAGATTATCCCGCAGTTGGTTGCCATTGCTTTCTGCGGTAGACTGGTTGCCAGCCAAGGCTATAGGACCCAAGCTGTCCTGTTATTTAACCCATAACTGGAAGAGACGGATAAATACCTTTCCCAAGGGTATTTGCGTGTAAGTGAATGCAATGAATTCAACTGGAATTCGAACTCGGCTCCCCGATTTCTCGTTCCGAGCCGATATCCACTGCACCACAACGCACATCTCTCAATTGCAGGCACTTGCTGAAACCCATTTGTGTTTGTTCACTCAGTATATTTAAAAAAATATTTAACAAATATTCTCAGTGAAATTATCATTTATTTATTTTTCAACGGCCTGAAAGAGGCAATGGTATTTTTTTTACATTAATGAAATAAATTCTTTATACCTGTTTATTTATGTGTTTAGTTTTCCTCTCAATATTATATATATACGTTCTCGTCTCTCATTTGCCGATTGAGCACTAAGGATAAATAGTAGACTTTAAAAACAGTAGCTACTCACCACTATTTACTCATCGTTCATCCAGTAATGAATTTGAATACTCTCGGCTACTGGTCCGAAAGTAAACTTTCTAGCCACTTGGCCACGTGCAATGGTTGGTAAGCTGTAACAAAACAAATCAATCAATCGATTTGTCAAGGGTGGTGACTTCTTGTGAATTTCTGCCTAGAGAGATGATTTCAGGGAGTGTCGTTGGGAAGCCACAGGAGACCATGCCACTGGTTGAGCCAATCCTTGGGAATTAAATAGCATAAACTGTTCGGAATTCGTCGATGGTCGGTGTTTAAGCGTTACTAACCGCGTTCAAATTGGTGATTAGGCCAGATTTTGCACGCTCTCATTTCCCCAGAGACTGTAACTAAGATTCGTTCAGCATGATTGACGAATAAACCCAGATTTGGCGCTGTGGGTGCTGAACAAACACAAATCTACCTGAGTAGGCGTCCTCATCAGGAATTAACTATTCACTTCAGCAGACATGCATACTCACAATCAGGTTTCCGAGATTGACTCTTGCCTAGACCTAGACGGTAATTTCAGCTGCTTCTTACATTTTCTTGTGGCAATATACTCGGAGACCTTTCCCTGTTTTTGTAATTTCGAACTTAGTAAAGCGAAAGCATCTAATAGGCACTTTAAAACAGGTTATGTAACTGCCTGCTCAAGTAATTTGCGGCTATGCCTGAAAACCGACATCATATTTTTTCAATAAAGCACAACTTCTGTTCATTATCTATCTATCTATCTATCTATCTATCTATCTATCTATCTATCTATCTATCTATCTATCTATTCAAGTCTGTTCATATCTATCTATCTATCTATTCAAGTCTTTTCATATCTATCTATCTATCTATCTATCTATCTATCTATCTATCTATCTATCATCTATTCATTATCTGTTCATTCTATCTATCTATCTATCTATCTATCTATCTATCTATCTATCTATCTATCTATCTATCTTATTAATATATATTTTAATATGTTCACAACCATTTACAAAATCCCTCAGCTATTGAGTTGATAATTAAAATCATCGAGGCGTATATGTACATAGAAGTATATAGAAATGTTTTGCTTTAAAATTTGGTTCGGAATGAGAAATCGGAGAGCCGAGTTCGAATTCCAGTTGAACCAATTGCATTCACTTACGCACAAATACCATTGGGAAAGGTATGAATCCATCTCTTCTTCCAGCTATAGGTTGAATAGCAGTACAGATTTGACTCCATAACCATAGTTGGCAAACAGTCTACTGCAGAAAGAAGTGGAAATAGACCGCGAAATCAACAATGAGTTAGTCATTGATCGAAAGATACATGATCGCCCAAGCGATTTAACTGACTGATAAGTTCAAAGTAAACACTAGCTACCTCGGTTTGGATTCGAATTCTCTTTCTTATTTTTTTTTATAATCATATCGCTCTAAGCAAGGCATTTTACTGCCACTGTTTTGCAGGGGGTTATATAAGAGGAAAGTTACGAGAAGGAGTGACAGGTTATAGGGGTTGTCAGAAGGTGGGTAAGTGAAGGATTAGAGTGGAGTGGATGGAGAAAGAAACATTTTTTTTTTAATCATTTCACCCCGAGCAAGGCAGAAACGCCACTGATGTGCAGGGGGTTACATAAATGTAAAAAGATTAATTAGAAAAGAGTGAGGAGTACAAACTAGTTAGAAAGGAACAATAGAAAGCTGAGAAAGCAGGTGCAATGACAGATACATAGGTGGAGAGAAAGGGAAGGTTATACAGGGGAGGGGAGAGAGCTAGAGTCCAGTGGTTAGTAGATGAGTATTAACTTTGCATTTAAATTTCTGGAGGTTGTAGCCGTCAGGAAAGCAAGAATACGGGAGTGAGTTCCACAGGCGGGAAGTGCGAGAGAAGAAGCTGCAGGAGTAGAATTGTCGTCTGCATTTGGCTAACCTGACTGTGAATGGGTGGGACCCAGTTGCCAGTCTGGTTGTACGGGTAAACACCTGTTGAGGAGGCATCAGTGACTTGAGTGAGATAGGAGATGACTATTGACTTTATATTTAAATTCTTGGAGATTGTAGCTGTCGGGGAAGCAATTAAATGGAAGGGAATTCTACAGGCGGGAAGTGCGAGAAAAGAAGCTGCTGTTACATCACACATCTTCTTTTATGGGCTATGTTACTACATGGGAGAGCATGGGTCTCCACAGCTTTCTATCTTTTGTAGCTCTTAGCAGTGTTTGTCTTTTTACTATCCCTCCTAGTCCCTGTTCTGCAAAACGTTTTCACAAACTCGTTTGGTAAAGTACTCTTTACTTTCCTCTTCTTCTCTTGTCTTCAATATGAGTGTCAATTTCTGTAATTCTTTTCTCATTATCTTCTACAATTTCAGCTGTCACGCTTTGATTCTAATTGTCCTTTTGTTTTCATTTCCCTTAAGGCTGCCTTTCTCACTTACTCAGTCTATGTTATGCTCAGCATTTTTGTGTTGAACTAAATGTCTGCTGTCTCAGGTATCTTCATGATTCTGAGGGAAATGTCATTCACTGCTTGAAAGAAACATTGATATTACATCGGAGTTAAACACTCTTTACCTTGTTTCCGTCTCGCAAACTAAATTTTAAGGATGTGCGTTGTGGTACAGTGGATATCGGCTCGGAACGAGAAACCGAGGAGCCGAGTTCGAATTCCAGTTGAATCCATTGTATTCACTTGCGCGCAAATACCCTTGGGAAAGGTATTAATCCGTCTATTCCTTCCAGTTATGGATTAAATAGCAGAACTGATTGGGTTCTATAGCCTTGGTCGGGAACCAGTCTACCGCAGAAAGCAATGGCAACCTATTGCGGGATAATCTTCTGCCCGGTCAGTCATGTCTCTTTCGAGACATGATCGCCCAAGCGTGTATCACGTATGGCACTTAACTGACTGACCTTGTTTCTACCAAATTTTCCTGCTTCTGATCAGTTGGTTTAGCTTTTGAAAAGCATCCTTAGCTATTCGAATGCACCTTCGGATACGGCTTAAACGCAAATTTCGACAGGTTCAACTCATACCAGATACTGTCAATTATTTACGTTATTTGTGTATGGATCATCATCATCCCCTTTGTTGTCATTATCACGTTTCAATCCTTATTCAATTTGATCATTTTATTTAATCTATGGTTTATATTGTTATCAGGATTTTCTCTACTCCAGTAGATTAAATCTCGTCTAGTTCTTATTTGATACTTCTAGTGCAGTTGTCTACTAATGGCTTCGACGAACTTAATTCACTGGTGCCCCCGCCACAAAGAATTTATCTCGTGCAACCAGACTGGCAACAAGGTCCCACCCAGTTACAGTTAGATCAAGCAAATGCAGCCGATAATTCTACTCTATCAGCTTCTTTTCTCGCACTTTCCGCCTGTGGAACTCCCTTCCGTATACTTGCTTTCCTGACGGCCATAACCCCCAAGAACTTAAATGCAATGTCAATTCCCATCTCTTATTCACTTGAATCCAGTTCTTTCTACACCACCCTGTGTATCTTGTTCTTTTCCTTTCTCTTTACCTTTGCAGCTGTCTTTACACCTGTGTTTCCATCCTACTCTTGCCCTTTCTCTGACACCCTCTGTAACTGGTTCGTCTTTCTCGTCACTCTCCTTCTGCCTAAACTTTTACTCTTATGTGGCCCCCTGCTCATCAGTGGTGGTACCGCCTTGCTTGGGGTGAAACGATTAAAAAAAAGTCAGAGCTGCTGGATCTCGGGATTGAACTCACAATTACTGTTACTAAATTCACGAAGCAACGCTTCAATCCATTAGGGAAAATTTTGAGTGTAGGTCGTAAAGCCTTAAAGCTAATTTGCCTCGTGATGTTACTGCTTCTGCTTTCCAGGCCTTCGGGCCTGGGTCCAGAGTAATTAATAACAAGTTAAGACTAGTTCAGACCGGTTTTGAACCTATCCAGTGCGGTGGATAGGTATTATTTGACTAGTACTTGGACGTACGCACTCAGGTTCCCCACGTTAAAAAAGACCTTGTGTCACATCTCTCTCAAGTAGGGAAGAAGAGTAAATATCGCTGCTTTTCAGGTTTGATTGCATTCACCAAAGCCTCTCTATTCTGTTGATGTTAAGACCTTGTTCTCATATCTTGTTCTTTCTTTATTAACGGCTACCATATCTTAACTTATTTATAAATGGAACTTTGTCTGTGTGTGTGTGTGTGTGTGTGTGTGTGTGTGTGTGTGTATCCGTTACCTATAGATTCCAAAATGATTGAATCGATTTTCTTGAAAATTTACACAGTTGTACTATAATCATCAGTGAGTGTTCTTAGCTAGGTTTTGTATCGAGGTACCCCCGATAAATATCGAAAATCGATAATCGAAAAAATCAGGTTATAGAAGGAGTGGTCCGATTTTAATCAAATTTCATACACTCATAGACAAAGACATAAGAAACGATATTCAGAAGTTTCAAGGTTGCAGTTCTTACAATAGTGCAGAAAATCGATAATATATATATATATATATATATAAAAGGCAAGATGTTTGTGTGTATGTGTGTGTCTGTTTATCTGTCTGTATGTCCTTTATACAAATCCACAATTTTTATCCACTTCTCACCAAACTTCACACAAATATTCTTTAGGCTGAGTCCGAGCTCCAGGACCATGGATTAGTTTTAAAGCTTTCATTACACCCGAGCAACGCCGGGCTATACTGCTAGTCGTAGATATTTCTCGTAAATGATTTTGAATGTCTTTGATGTCACTGAAATAGAAGAATACATTAAATAATAAATATATCATATTTATATACGTATGACGGTTTGAGTTTGAATAAAGCACACCAAAAATGAGGAGGAAATATCTAACTTTGGAATTACAGCCCAAGATTCGAGATACGAAATGGAGATGCCAAAATCAAGTGAGTACAGTAAATTAAATATTTATTAAAAATAAAGATTTGTTTAAAAAACGATAGCAAATGTGGCACCAAAACCTGAAAGGGAAAAGGTAGTAATATTAATGCTGTTTTATCAGATCATTTCCGTAATAACAAAAACGACGTTTCGATCGTTGTACGCTCCATGCTTCTTCAGGTGATTGATATTTTGAACCGAAATTCTAATCATCTGAAAAACGCCGGACCGTACAACGGTCGAAACGCTGTGAATATGGGAACAAATATGAGAACAACATTCCTTACAAAATATTGGAGTAGATAGTCTAAACTATCGCCCGGTTCACACTCCACCCACGTCTATTGAACAGGTGAAGAGGCTCATCCCTTGTTCCTTGTTTAGGATGTAGTTTCCGGTTTTCTCTTTTCCAATCTTTTCCTACGTAGCCCCCTGCACTTCAGACGACAATTCTACTCCTGCAGCTTCCTCTCTCGCACTTCCCGCCTGTGGAACTCACTCCCGTATTCTTGCTTTCCTGACGGCTACAACCTCCAGAAATTTAAATGCAAAGTCAATACTCATCTACTAACCACTGGCCTCTAGCTCTCTCCCCTCCCCTGTATAATCTTCACTTTCTCTCCGCCTATGTATCTGTCATCGCACCTGCTTTCTCAGCTTTCTATTGTTCCTTTCTAACTAGTTTGTACTCCTCACTCTTTTCTAATTAATCTTTTTACATTTATGTAACCCCCTGCACATCAGTGGTGTTACCGTTTTGCTCGGGGTGATATGATTAAAATAAAAATATAAATAATTACAATACTCAAACATAGATAAATTTTAAAGATATTCAAAATTATTGCTTCCCCTGTTCACATTTTCTGGTTTGAGCTGAAACTTTAGCTAAAACTGTTGTCAAGGTACATTAAAATGGGACAAAATCTTCTAAGTATTTATTAGACGAACATAGACGATTATCTTCATCCGATACTTTCTAGTTAATGGTTGAAATTATGTAGGAACATCAAACACCATATTAATTGCTTCATCTTGTTAGATGATTACCATCCCATTTATTCCTCTATTCGCCATCACCTTCCTTCCTCTTCTGTCTTCAGTCTCCTCAGAGCAGATTATTTAAATTACCCGCAGCAAACGTGGAAGATGAAACGCCATCGTGATAAAAACATTTCGCGGGATATTCTTCTTGCGTGCACCTCCATGTTACTATTTGACTCCAGATGCTGCGTGTTCTTCTGCCGGTTCAGGAAATATATATATATATATATATATATATATATATATATATATATATATATATATATATTTTAATTCAGATACTTCAATCCAAGGGAAAAAAGCAGGAAGGTAAATTCAAAAAACCCGATCCTAATTAATATTAAAAATTTTATTTTAATATTAAAAAATGATACAGGAAGAGAGCTCCATGTAATAAAATATTACAGAGCAAATATAAATTAAAAAAGGATTAATTCAATGATGTTGAATGGCCATTTCGATATGAAAATCCCCACGGGGGATAGCACATCACCTCAGCAACAGAAAATTCCTTTCAGAAACTGGAGAAAAATTAGTCTACTTTTCCTTTTTAAATAGATTTGCAAAGAAATTAAAAAAGAAAATAAAAAGGAAAAATAAAAGAAAAAGATAAAACAAAATCAAATCAAATAAACAATAATGAAAAAATTGACATCGTCTGGGTTCGCAAAGGAAGGAAAGAGAATTGTAACTAAAAATTAACAGACAGTCGTGTTAAATCGACGTAAGGTTAAGCAACACGGAAAAAAGGTGGGAGATAAGAGAGATAAAGGAAGGAAATATATATATATATATATATATTTATATTAACATGCCCTGTGGACATAGAAGAATCCAAAGGAGTATCCTTTACATATAATGGTTGGATAACTCTCTACGAGAGCTCTAAACATATATGCATATAAATACATATAGATCAAATATAAAAAAAATTAAGACAGACGCGTTATTTCATGGTAATTCGGAATTCTGAAATAGGCGTATACTTCCGAATTACCATGAAATAACGCGTCTGTCTTAATTTTTCTTTTATATATATATATATATATATATATATATATATATATATATATATATATATATATATTGGTGATTTTAAATGAGGCTTGGCGTGATTGACGTACCCTTGTAAATTTAACTGTTTACGCAGAAATGAGAATTGCACGTACATATCACTTTAATAGATATATATTTATCAAAATAACACAAAAATATCTTTTAAATGCGAAAGAGTGAATTCATTTAATAAAGCCTCCATTAGCTTCAACGACGGTCTCCAGACGATTTTGGAACCTCTTGCAAATCTCTTCTGGACTGTCTCCTTGGTTGATATGGTGAATACTTCCATGATATTTGCTTTCAGTTCATCCTTTGGTGTTACAAGGGGACTTGTTGGTCTCTCGCTTAATAAACAACGGGTTGCAATCTGGGGAGTTAGATGGCCAGATATGATCGCAGAGCTAGGGGTAATGTGGTTGTTGAACAGCTATGACTGGGTCTTCCTGCTTGCGTGATATGGTGCAGAGTTCTTTTGCCAGACATAGGGTCTTTCAGCGGCCACTCTCTTGACTCAGAGCACTATCTCCTCAAGGCAGGGTTTAGATTTGAATTAGAACACCGCGTTGAGTCTGAGGCCCCGTGGGAAGATAAATGGAGACATATCGTTATCACCACAAGTGATCACTTCAAACACCATGATGCTAACTGGATATATCATCCAATTCTTTCCGAATCCTATGCACTGTCCTCAGATTGAAAACCAAACAATCTGAAATGTTCTTATTGGGGCTTCCGTCACGAATGCAAGCTGTACAGCATGCTGTTTTCAAATCTTTAGCGGAGTGAATTGTGTCATGGTATTTTTTTCTCAATGACAGTGCCCAACTGATCCATGAAATACTTTGCAGTCGACAGAATAAAAAAACAACAACAACGAGCATGCATGAAATTAAATATAAAATGGCGATAATTTACCCATCGCTTCTTGCAGAGTTTGTGAATGTTAAAACTTAGTTACTAATTTTTCTGTTATAGTGGAACATCCTGCCATCCCCGAGAATGGAATGCTCTAGATTATAAAGGACGGTGACCAGCGTTACGAGAGGACAAACGTCTTAGGCATTCGCCTGACGACGCTATGACACTGTCAGCCCTCTGCCTTCGGGTAGAGGGCGCTCTCTGCTTCCGAGCAGAGAGCACAAACTCAGTCGTGGTTCCGCCGAAGGGTAGAACCACGACTCGGTAAAAATAGACAGACATTTTTTGGCCCGGCTATATGGCCGGGAATACCCACTATAAAATGACCATGTGTCACATCTGGCCTTGCGTGGGAAGGCTAGTAAATACAAACGTCTTAGGCACTCGCCTGACGACGCTATGACACTGTCAGCACTCTGCCTTCGGGTAGAGGGCGCTCTCTGCTTCCGAGCAGAGAGCACAAACCCAGTCGTGGTTCCGCCGAAGGGTAGAACCACGACTCGGTAAAAATAGACAGACATTTTTTGGCCCGGCTATATGGCCGGGAATACCCACTATAAAATGACCATGTGTCACATCTGGCCTTGCGTGGGATGGCTAGTAAATACAAACGTCTTAGGCACTCGCCTGACGACGCTATGACACTGTCAGCTCTCTTCCTTCGAGTAGAGGGCGCTCTCTGCTTCCGAGCAGAGAGCACAAACCCAGTCGTGGTTCCGCCGAAGGGTAGAACCACGACTGGGGAAAAATAGACAGAGATTTTTTGGCCCGGCTATATGGCCGGGAATACCCAATATAAAATGACCATGTGTCACATCTGGCCTTGCGTGGGAAGGCTAGTAAATACAAACGTCTTAGGCACTCGCCTGACGACGCTATGACACTGTCAGCACTCTGTCTTCGGGTAGAGGGCGCTCTCTACTTCCTAGCAGAGAGCACAAACCCAGTCGTGGTTCCGCCGAAGGGTAGAAGCACGACTGGGGAAAAATAGACAGACATTTTTTGGCCCGGCTATATGGCCGGGAATACCCACTATAAAATGGCCATGTGTCACATCCGGCCTTGCGTGGGAAGGCTAGTATATACAGCAAACGTATTAGGCGAAGGTATTTTCTATTTGATAGTTTATTCCGCTCCTACTCGTTGATTGCTTATCTGTATCTTATTGTTAATTGTACAGTAGTACAATAAATCCGTTATATCATATTCCTGTGTCGAGTACCATTCTTCCACTAATCTTTACACTGATATTCCATTCCGGGATATATCATTTTCAAAAATGTATTTCTAGTAATTTCACTACAAAGATTTATTTTTGTTTTTTTCTTCATATGCCGCGTATTTTCAAGAGGATGTGCGTTGTGGTGCAGTGCATATCGACTCGGAACGAGAAATCGAGGAGCCGAGTTTGAATTCAAGTTGAATTCCTCGCATTCACTTAGGCGCAAATACCCCCGGGAAAGGTATTTATCCGTCTCTTCCCTCCAGTTATGGGTTAAATAACAGGACAGTTCTATAGCCTTGGCTGGCAACCAGTCAACCACAGAAAGTAATGACAACTTACTGCGGAAAAATCTTCTGCTCAGTCAGTCATGTCCCTTTTGAGACAGGATCGCCTAAAGCGTGTATCACGTATGGCGCTTCACTGTCTTACTGACTTTGAAGACGTTGGTGATCATGGACTTCATATTCCCCCTGTGGCTTGTCGCTCTTAACATATTTTGTTTGGGTATCACTCCCAAACTCCGCTCCACTATCTTGCTCAAGCCTATCAAATATGTTCCACGTTGATTTCTCGCTTTCTTTCTTTCCCTCTAACTCGTGAGTATTAGATTCTCCAAGCTCTCTTTTCTCATTACGTACCCCATAAACAACAGCTCAATTTTCCAGCTTTACTCAGAAAAAACCTACCACATACATCACAGGTTAAGATCGTGTGTGTCGCCAATAGAGTCTGACTTTTCCAGACATGCGTACACAAAGAAATAGATAAATGATGGAGCCTATAGCTTAATGCAGTGATTTTCAACCACCGTACCGCGACACACTAGCTTGCCACATGATTCTCTTAAGTGTGCCGTGAAAGATGTTCACGACACACACACACACACACACACACACACACACACACACACATATATATATAATGGAAAAGACCATGATATAACTTGGAGTATAGTGAAAATAGTCAAACCTTACAACTGTGGCAATCTATGCAGAATGTGCCTGAAGAAAAAGTTAGCTATTATGTTGTTTCCAGAATAAAAATAAATACATACTAGGATCATACAAACATAAGTGAAAATGTAAGATCCTTTAATAACTTTTCCTTAATTTTTAAATTTTTCGATGCTATGAGAATTACAGTCGCACTTTCGTATAAAATATCTTGGAAACGGAAATATCAGTTATTGTAACCCCCCCCCCCCCAAAGATACTTAAAGGTTGAACCGTAGGTTGCGAAAATAACTCAGTTTTAAATGAAAAGTATTCGAAAGTTCTACAAAATGAATATATTTTTAAAACTTTTTGATACAACTGCGTGCTAGTCTAATTTTTAATTATGATAAAAAACCACACACACACACACACACACACACATATAATATGAGAAATAGTTACTAATGGAAGTGTGTTTCACAGATATTACACTACAAAAGTAGACCACAAATATATGCTAATTGTTATTATTATAATAATGATGACATACTGCAAAGTGATAGCTATAAAGTTTGGGTGTTAAAACACCATAATCAGGCAGTAAAATGTGGTTAAATATTTCTTTTTGTCGTATTTCACCTATGTGGGGAGGCAGATGAAAATAGATTATTATAAAGACTAGCAGTTTATTAGCAGTGTATCTATTTCACGTCGCAGAAAGCAATGGCAACCTACTGCGGGATAATGTTTAGTCATGTCTCTTTTGAGACATGATCGCCCAAAGCGTGTATCACGTATGGCACTTAACTGACTGATCTATTTCACGTAGGGTGCGAGTCTTGTACTTGTTGATATACTACTATTCCCAACTTCCGTTTTGGTGATTACTCATGCAGAAACTTCTTAAGGTTACAACAATTTTCTTGGCAAATGATGTTTTTCCTTTTTGTGTCCTGACTACATTAATGTAAGCGTGCTACTAGATTGACAACTAGGTATTGGAGTTTTACTGTTTAAGTAGCTAGATGCAACCACTACTTCTAATTTAAAAGTTTCTTTTCTCGCATTTTCCACTAGTCGAAATCCTTTTCGATTTCCTGTTTCCCTGGTAACTTCAGTTTTCAAAACTCAAGTGCAACGTCAATCGCCACCTTTTGTTTTCTTGAACCTCGTTTCTTTTTTCTCCTTTTCTGAATCCTCTCCATTCTCAGACTTCTCGTTCTCTTTTACTTCCTCTTTTACTTTCTCTTTCATTTTCTCTTTTATTTCTCTTTCACTTTCTCTTTTACTTTCTTTTTCACTTTCTCTTTTACTTTCTCTTTTACTTTCTCTTTTACTTTCTTTTTCACTTTCTCTTTTACTTACTCTTACACTTTCTCTTTTACTTTCTATTTTACTTTCTCTTTCACTTTCTCTTTTACTTTCTTTTTCACTTTCTCTTTTACTTACTCTTACACTTTCTCTTTTACTTTCTCTTTTACTTTTTCTTTCACTTTCTTTTTTACTTTCTTTTTCACTTTCTCTTTTATTTTATTTTCACTTTCTCTTTTATTTTCTCTTTCACTTTGTCTTTCACTTTCACTCTCATTTTCTCTTTTATTTTCGCTTTCACTTTCACTTTCACTTTCTTTTTTACTTTCATTCTCTCTAAAAGCCTGCGTCTTAGTGGTATTATCGCGTTGCTTGATGTGAAACGATTCTGATTTGCTGTTACTATTCATTGGCAAACTTTACAAATGTCTCTTTTCTTTTTTCTTCGGAAATTGCTACAATATGTATTTGGATAACGTTTCCCTATTTTGCAAGAAACGACTAGTTAACGATAATTGGTTCCACGTTTCTCGAGATGCGTTCTGCCGTCCTTGTAGATCGCCCGTTGGCTTGTTTCCCAGAAACATCTACATATAACGATGTGCGCATCTAGTGAGTCGTAAGAAGTAAATGATATGTGCTCAGCTACACAAGGCAGAGATATATATCTACAAAATTTTTGCTCTGAAAGTAATGCCTTCCACTTATTTCTATGGGAAAATAAAAAAATGGAAGTACAGTATCGATAGAGCAAGTCGCTATTTCTCCACGTAGTCACTTTCTTAGGTTATGCATTTCTACCAGTAGGGAACAAGGACAGCACTCGTAAATATGAACCGTCACATATATATCTCTGTTGCCAATTTTTATGTCAGATGCTATTTTGCCAAACTGCCTCGCGCATTTTTTCAGCAGTGTTGTTGTTGTAAAATGTTGGCCGCGCAGTCCACGTATGATTGTCTCGAATAAATTAAAGTCGGAAATCGCTAAATCCGGACTATACGGTGGGTATGGTTGAACATTTCGATTAAATCCGGACTATACGGTGGGTATGGTTGAACATTTCGATTAAATCCGGACTATACGGTGGGTATGGTTGAACATTTCGATTAAATCCGGACTATACGGTGGGTATGGTTGAACATTTCGATTAAATCCGGACTATACGGTGGGTATCGTTGAACATTTCGATTAAAATATTCAGCACAAAGTATAGTGTTTGTTGTTATCGTGTTAACAGAAAAATAAATGTTGAGCTATTGTTGGTAAGATTCAAAATATGGCGTCAACATCTCTGGCCATTTTAATAAAATAGGGGACATTTATTTTTGAGTGATCCACATATAAATCATGCTTGTCTTTTCCATTAGTTATATATTCAGATTTTTGGATATTGTGGTGCAGTGGATGTTGGAGGGCCGAGTTCGAATACCAGTTGAATTAATTGCATTCACTTATACCTTTAGAAAAGGTATTAACCCGTCTCTTCTTCCTCCAGCTATGGGTTAAATGGCAGAATAGATTGGATTCTATAACCCTGGTTGGCAACCAGTCTTCCGCAGAAAGTTATGGCAACCTACTTTGGGAAAATTTTCTGCCTAGTCAGTCATGTCTCTTTCGAGACATGATCGCCCAAGCGTGTATTACGTATGGCACTTTACTGATGCATTCGGCATGAATTGATATTAAAATTAAAATATTTGGTATGATTTTTTACAAATAAAATATTAGCGTGAATATTGGGTGTGAATGTTTTTAAAGGTGTGAACTGTATATAAAATATACCCACTTTTACGAAAAAATGTCAAAATTATATAATTATTTGCACATTCTGTGTTCACATCAACAATAATAAACGTACCATTTGGGATCCTGTTTCCTCAGTTTTCTTCGGGGGTGTTTAGCTGTTTTCAATAACGCAGTCGTCTGCTTGTTTTTACCTGTCTTCCAGTTCTTCTAGGTTTTCCATCGACTTTTCGATTGGTGAACTGTACATTAACAAAATGTGATTAGTGATTACTTGTTGAGCGAGTGTCTCGGCAAGTCTCCTGAAACTTTCTTCCGTATTCTTGCAGATTTCTGGAAAAGCACAATATCAAAACTTCCTCGTCTTGTAATCTAGAATTTGTAAGATTTATTAAAAGAATAACATATTCCATCATTACCCAGATGAACTGAGTTCCCTGGTGCCCGCTATGTATGAATTTACTCGAGCCACAAGATTAGAAACTAGGTTCCACCCCTTTACTCTGAAACCAATAAAATGTAAACGCAAATTCTACTCCGTCAGCTTCTTTTCTCGTACTTTCAGCCTGTGGAAAACCATTCCGTTTACTTGCTTCCCTGATAGCTACAATCTTCAAGAATTTAAATGTAAAGTCAATAGCCATCTCCTATCTCACTAACTTGCATCCTCTCTCTCATTCTCCTTTCTCCATCCACTCCACTCTCATCAGTATTCTCATCCTTCTTTTACCCACTTCCTGACACCCCCTATAACCTGTCATACTCTCATAACTTTCCTTCTTGGGCATCAGTGGCAGTAAACTACCTTGCTTGGGGTGATATCATTATAAAAAAGAATTCTGGGGTGGAATCATGTAAAGATTCTATTTTTAATTTGGAAAATAATTATAGTGGTTTTACTATTTCCTTTGATTTTTTTATGTATTTTCCGGGTTCCAGCCAGAGACCCAAGGTAAGAAATGGCATCATGACATTTTCCACTAAGCATTTTTTATGAAAAAACAAACAAACATAAACCAAATTAAAAACAACAAAAACCTAAGATCCCACACATCTCGAAAGAGACATGACTGATTGGGTAGAAAATTTTCCCGCAGTAGGTTGCTATTAATTTCTGTGTTAGACTGGTTGCTAACCAAGACTATAAAACTCAATCTGTTCTGCTGTTTAACCCGTAGCTGAAGAAAAGAGAGATGGATTCACACGTTTCCTAAGAGTACTTGTGTGTAAGTGAATGCAACAAATTCAACTGGAATTCGAACTCGGCTCATCTATTTCCCGTTCCAAAGCACCACAATCCACCTGGATCCAATCTGCAGCTACACGTAAATCCGTGAAGTCGAAATACCAAAAAGGAGAACTCGTTAGAAGAACTGCTTTGAAAATATTTGAAGAAAAGTTACAGCGAAGATCTGCTATAATCTTCACTCACTTTCTCACCACCCTAACGTAGATTTCTTGTTCCTTTTCTATAAATATTTTCATCGTAATTGTTCTGATGAGCTTTCGTCTTTGGTGCCTACACTTTACGAATTTTAGCGTACTACTAGATTAGCTACTAGTCAATTAAAGTAAAAATGGTTAGATGCAACCATAAGGTCTATGCTAACAGTTTCTTCTCTCGTACTTCTCGCTGTGGAACTCTCTTCCAGCTTCTTATTTTCTAGTCAACTTTGATCTTCGAAAATTTAAATGCAATGTCAATCGTCAACTTCTGTCTTATCGATACCTGTTCTTTTATTGTCCTTTCTTTTTAATAATGTGTCCTTTATGTCATATTTTTTCACACTCAGTATTAGTGGCTTTATTGCTTTGTTGAATCAATAATGAATAAATATTTACACTGCATATTATATATATATATATATATATATATATATATATATATATAAATTAAAAAAGGATTAATTCAGTGATGTTGGATGATCATTTCGATATGAAAATTCCCACGGGGGATAACACATCACCTCAGCAACAGAAAAATCCTTTCAGAAACTGGAGAAAAATCAGTCTAATTTTCCTTTTTAAATAGATTTGCAAAGAAATTAAAAAAGAAAATAAAAAAAGAAAAAGAAAAAGATAAAACAAAATAAAATCAAATAAACAAGAAAAGAAAAAATTGACATCGTCTTGGTTCGTAAAAAAAGAAAGAGAATTAAAAATTAACGGACAAAACTTCTTCATATTAATTATATATATATATATATATATATATATATATATATATATATATATATATATAATATGAAGAAGTTTTGTACTAAGCTACGCAGTGTTATTTCGAAGGTTCGTGAGGATTATTATTGTAATGTTGGAGAGTCGAGTTAGGTTAGTTATATTACGCGCAAATAACCTTAGTAAAAGTAGGAATCCATCAGTTCTACCCCCAGATGTAGGTTAATTAGTAAGGCTTTTATCACTAAACCGTTATTATATCCCCCCCCACAAATTGAAAAAAAAGAAAACATTCTTACAAAGCTTAAATATTTTCTAGCTTTAAATAACCTGCGAAGGGTTGATAAGACGTAGAAAACCATCTATCTATCTATCTATCTATCTATCTATCTATCTATCTATCTATCTATCTATCTATCTATCTGCTTCTGTTCATTATCTATCTATCTATCTATCTATCTATCTATCTATCTATCTATCTATGCCTTTTCATATCTATCTATCTATCTATCTATCTATCTATCTATCTATCTATCTATTCCTGTATATACTGTTACCTATCTATCTATCTATCTATCTATCTATCTATCTATCTATCTATCTATCTGTTCCTGTATATACTGTTATCTATCTATCTATCTATCTATCTATCTATCTATCTATCTATCTATCTATCTATCTATCTATGCCTTTTCATATCTATCTATCTATCTATCTATCTATCTATCTATCTATCTATCTATCTATCTATCTATCTTGCCTTTTCATATCTATCTATCTATCTATCTATCTATCTATCTATCTATCTATCTATCTATGTCATTCTGTCCATGTCAATCTTGTTTTCTTTCTTTCTATCGTTAATGGTCAACTCGCGTTTTATTCGGATGGAAATTAAAATTAAAAGAATAAGAAATGCTATCGCTGTAAACATTCAGGAAATGAAAAACGACATAAAACTAATACATTCTTTTCTTGGAAGCCTCCAAGAGTAACTTCATTTCATGCTTTGCAGATCATTCTATATAAAATCGATTCTCGGAGATATGAGTTGTTCAAGATTCCACTATTAAAAGATTGGTCTTGAGAAATGATACCGTTTTGCCGCATATCGAAGGTATCTGGATTCTTCATTATACAAGAGATCAGAAGTCTTCTTGATCTCATTTTTCAAATTTGGTATCAGGCATCAGGACCTCACAGCAGCTTAAAATGAAAAAGACTGGATCCCAACTTTTTTCGACAGTGATCCATTCTAAAAAGTAGGTATAACCAAACGAAATGAAACAAAATTCCCCAAATACTTTTCTTTTCTGTTATTCGATATTAAAATAGTCGATAGTCGAAGATTAGAAGATTCTTGTCGATGATACAGGGAAAGGTCACTCAGCACCATAATTACCAATAGGTGGTATCTTCATAAATTCTATAGTAAAAGTCTACAATCAGCTTACAGAACCTGTTGTACAGAAGTTGTTATTCATCCAAGTTTTGATAATAGTCGTATCTTTTTAAATAATCTGCTATACTATCTGTTTTGACTTGGCTGGCTTCACTTATTTTCCCATTGCCGTAACTTAACTTTCTGGGCCTTTTCTATAAATATTTTCATGGCAATTGTTTTGATGAAATATTTTCTATAACTATTGTCTATGAATATATATAAATATATTTTTATAAGTATTTCTATAAATTTTGTCATGGTAATTGTTTTGATCAAATATTTTCTATAAATATTGTCTATTAATATATATAAAATATTTCTATAAATATTTCTATAAATATTTTCATGGGAATTGTTTTAATGAAATATTTCTATAAATATTGATTATAAATATGTATAAATATATTTTCTATAAATATTTTCATGGTAATTGTTTTGATGAAATATTTTCTATAAATATTGTCTAAAATATATATAAAATATTTTCTATAAATTTTGTCATGGTAATTGTTTTGATGAAATATTTTCTATAAATATTGTTTATAAATATATATTTTTATGGTAATTGTTTTAATGAAATATTTTCTATAAATATTGTTTATAAATATATTTTCATAGTCATCCGTAGACAGATCCGTTTCGCTATATCACAGCTCATCAATACGGTTAGACTACGATTGCTTTTAACCCAGGATTGAAACCCGACCGAATTGACGTCAGTCGGCGATTCTACCGCTGGACTATGGGCGCTTGAAAGGCTTTCGGGGTAATTGTTTTGATGAAATATTTCTATAAACATTGTCTATAAATATATATAAAATATTTTCTATAAATATTTTTATAAATATTTTCATCGTAATTGTTTTGATAGCATTTTCTTTTTAAATCTTGACTTTATGAATTTAAGCGGAGTAATAGATTGGTGAATGACACAGCTAAAGGGATTCATCAATTCAGTACTACGCTTAAATGAGTAATATCAAGGTTTAAAGAGAAAATTTCACCAAAACAAAAGATAACCGAATGTATGGTCATCAGCAAACGGAGGAGCCCAAAATGCCAATTGCAGGTACAAAAATTTAACTTTGGAAGTGTTCTAACGGAATACGGAACGTGAAACACTGAGATTTGAAGGCGAATTGGCATTCCAGAAGCTGTGCAGAATATTAAGAGACAGGAAAATTTCGATAGAAACACAAAAAGAGATTACTGGATGATGTCTGTTCTTCAATATGGCAGCGAATGCTGGACAATATCATCAGAGATGAAGGAAAAACTTGAGCAATTGAAATGTGGTTCTACAGAAGGATGCTGTGGATATCATGGATCGAGCATGTGAGCAATGATGAGGTTTTAGAAAGGATGGAAACAAAAAGGAAATTAATATTGAGCATCAGGAAAAGACAGCAGAAGTTCCTGGGATATGTGATGAGGAAGAAAGGCTTGGAGAATCTGATACCCAAAGATCAGATAGCGGAAAGCGAGACAGGGGAAAACAGCGGATAACATTTGACGAGCCTGAGTAACTCTATGCCAGAGCGGAGTTTTGGTGGGGTACCAGGAGAAAGCGTGCTAAGAGCCACCAGGGATAGGGAGACGTGGAAGACCATGATTGTCTACGTCCTGAAGGGGCATGGCACAAAGAAGAAGAAGACTAGATTTGTAGTTAATGGAATTGCTAATTGTAACCGTAAGTTCTATGCTAACTGCTTCTTCTCTTGCATTTGTGAAACTCTCTTTCGGCTTCTCGCTTTCCTGTCGACTATGATTTTAAAAGTTTTAGTCGTGCTTTCTCTCCTTATCGTAGAAAGTAATGACAATCTACTGCGGCAAAATCTTCTACCTGGTCAGCCATGTCTCGAAAGAGACATGATCGCCAAAGCGTGTCTCACGTATGGCACTTAACTGACTGTATCTCCTTGAATCCTGTTTTCTAATTTTTTTCTCTATTCTCAAAGTTTCTTTCAAGTTCAGCAACTTCTTGTGTCTTTGTGGCTTTATCACCTTCCTTGGGATAAAATGAAAAAAATCTATTGTAATCCTAGCAGATCTTTCACTATGAATTTTCCGTTTGGACCTCGTTCACTCCCTTTTCTGCTATAGTCTTTTTCTCCCCATTTGTTTATGCACTTGATAACACATGCATTTCTCTATTTACGACGTTTCGGCTATTGTACGCTCCGGCCTTCTTCAGCCGAAACGTCGTAAAATGGCCATAAAGATGAGGACAATAATTCGAAAAATGTAAATAGTGTAAACACTACCACATCTCAGAAGTATAGACAAACACTCCACCCACGTCTATTGAACAGGTTGTTTCCTGTTTAGGATGTGGTTTACGGCTTTCTCTTTTCCAATCTTCTCACTTTGTTTTTTTTTTCAATTGGAGTAGATAGATCTATCTATCGCCCGGTTCACACTCCACCCATGTCTATTGAACAGGTTAAGAGGCTCATCCCTTGTTCCCTGTTTAGGATGTGGTTTCCGGCTTTCACTTTTCCAATGTTTTCACTATTACGTAGCCCCCTGTACATCAGTGGCGTTACCGCCTTGCTCGGGGTGATACAATAAAAAAAAATACATGCGTTTCTGTAATGTGTTAACTCCCAGGCATATTTCGGTGCTTCGCTGTGCAGCTAGCTACATTGACCTATTACTACTGATCATTTAAATCGACCCTTACATGATACTCAATAGTTATAGTTTCAGATTTGTGTCAAAACTAAGCTAAACAGTAAGTTATTACATCTAAACTTATTTATAAATGGAACTTTGTCTGTGTGTGTGTATGTATGTGTGTGTGTGTGTCCGTTACCTATAGACTCCGAAACGGCTAAACCGATTTTCTTGAAAATTTACACAGTTCTACAATAAGCGTCTGCGAGTGTTCTTAGCTAGGTTTTACTCAGGGTACCCCCGATAAATATCGAAAATCGATAATCGAAAAAATCGGGTTATAGAAGGAGTTGTCCGATTTTAATAAAATTTGATAGACTCATAGACAAAGACATAAGAAAAGATATTCAGAAGTTTCAAGGTTGCAGTTCTTACAATAGTGCAGAAAATCGATAATATATATATAAAAGGTAAGATGTTTTTGTGTGTGTCTGTTTATCTGCCTGTATGTCTGTATTTTTTTCAGCCCTTTTATTTTAGTTTTTGCTTCGGGTTTGGCTCTAAGTAGGTATAATTGTAGTTCTTAGTCTCAGCCATGATACCATTTACGCAGAGGACTTATTTAGCCTTTGAAATTAAGTTTACGACGAAAAAGACTTATTTGATTTCGATACCAGGAAATCAAAATTTGACTTACACCTATTCATTTTTCTTTCAGTCTACAGTTTCACTTTAACTGGAAACAACTACTGCTTTTAGTCTTTCGTGCGAATGTCCAAAGAGTTTGAGTTCCAGGAACATGGATTAGTTTTAAAGGTTTTATTACACCCGCGCAACGCCTGGCTATTCTGCTAGTTTCTTATAAATAATTTCACCCCAAGTAAGACAATAAAAGTAATAGGTTTGCTGATTGTGAGAGAATAGAAAAAATGAGAACGAACTATGAAAGAACAATTATCAAGACAAACGATAGCGATTGACATTGCAGTTAAATATTGGAAGATCAAAGTTGATTGGGAAGGAAGAAGATGGAAGAGATTAATTAAATTACAAACCTTTTACACCAATGAATTATCAGTCGATAATAGCTAAATGAAAACTGAATTTTGACCTGAAAATTTGAATGTAAATGATTGATCTCTGTGATAAATATTCACTACTGAATTAAATCCATTGACAAAAAAGATTACGTTAAAAATATTTGTTGTGTAAAATAAATGAGTGTTTATTTTTTTCATCATAAAACTGCAAACTTACAAATGAACTTACCAATAGGCTGTTTTTTTTTTTAATCAACCAAGTACAATTTAAATGTATGGAAAGTATTTTAACAGAGAACGGAAAGTGAGGCTTCAAAATATAAAGCGCATTGGGATAGCGAGAGATGTTTTCCAAAAGCTAATCAAAATATTAAGAAACAGAATAATTTCGTTAAAACAAAGAGTCCTGAATTCTTACGTAATATCAGTCCTCCTATATGGCAGTGAATGCTGGAAAATCTCCTCACAGATGAAGAAGAGACTTGAAGCAACAGAAACGTGCTTCTACAAAGAAAAGAGTCCTGAACTCTTACGTAATATCAGTCCTCCTATATGGCAGTGAATGCTGGACAATCTCCTCACAGATGAAGAAGAGACTTGAAGCAACAGAAATGTGCTTCTACAAAGAAAAGAGTCCTGAACGCTTACGTAATATCAGTCCTCCTATATGGCAGTGAACGCTGGACAATCTCCTCACAGATGAAGAAGAGACTTGAAGCAACAGAAACGTGCTTCTACAAAGAAAAGAGCCTGAACTCTTACGTAATATCAGTCCTCCTATATGGCAGTGAATGCTGGACAATCTCCTCACAGATGAAGAAGAGACTTGAAGCAACAGAAATGTGCTTCTACAAAGAAAAGAGTCCTGAACGCTTACGTAATATCAGTCCTCTTATATGGCGGTGAACGCTGGACAATCTCCTCAGAGATGAAGAAGAGACTTGAAGCAACAGAAACGTGCTTCTACAAAGAAAAGAGTCCTGAACTCTTACGTAATACCAGTCCTTCTATATGGCAGTGAATGCTGGACAATCTCCTCACAGATGACGAAGAGACTTGAAGCAACAGAAATATGCTTCTACAAAGAAAAGAATCCTGAACGCTTACGTAATATCCGTCCTCTTATATGGCAGTGAATGCTGGACAATCTCCTCACAGATGACGAAGAGACTTCAGGCAACAGAAATGTGCTTCTACAGACGGATGTTGAGAATATCAGAGACCGATCATGTGAATAACAAAGTTTTAGAGAAAATGTAAACAGCAAGGAAGTTTATACTTAACATCAGAAACAAAGAGTTGAAATTTCTACAACACATAATGAGGAAAGGCAGTTTGGTAAATTTGATACTCACTGGACAGCTTGAAGGCAAGAAGGACAAATGAAAACAATGTATATCCTACCTAGCGAGCTTGAGGAATAGATGACATAATAGGGAGAGATAACAAAAATATAAAATTTACTAACAGCTACAAAGGTCAGAAAATAGTGGAGAGCCATGTTTGCCAACGTCCTGAAAGAACACGGGATCTAAAAGGAGAAAGTCAGCTCTCCCTTTTGCTTGCGTTTATAGTCGACCATAGCATCAAATAAAATTAGAATCGTCTTAGTCTGGGTACTATAACAGGGTACTCGCATTTCTTTCTCTAGAACTCGATTCCAATTTCTTGCATCCTGGTCATCTAAAAACTTCAAACATTTAAACGCGACCCTAATCGCCATTTTCTTTTGTCCTTCTCTTCGCTAAAGTTTTCTAATTCTCTTTCATTCACAGTAACCCCTAGCGTCTTAGTGGTATTATTACCTTGCTTGAGGTGAAATGATTTTAAAAAATAATATTAAAATCTATTTTATTATCTTGTCTGCTTTTTTTTTATATTAGAAATAAAAAAATTTCCTTATAGCGGGAGAAAACCAGTGTAGTCAAAAAAAGATGTACGTATATCGATAAATCCGTAGCCTAATAATGAAAAAAAAAATCATTTATTGTACGCAACAAACATTTAATTCTTAACATGACCATCTTCCTCATCGAAACATTTTAAGCATATGAATCCTTCTTCGGTAAATTAATGTCAAAATCAAACATTAATTTACCAAACAAGGTTGGACATATTATTATTAATCGAGTTTGGAAGAACTTACTTGCTTTGAATAAAGCAAATATTGGTCGTTTGTGTTTAAATTTATAAGCATTTACTTGTTTCAGGGGCAGGTAACTATCGGGTGTCTTTGGATCAGTAAGCATTCACCTACATGGTGGATAAGCAAATATTACTCGCTTATTTTTTAGTCTATAAACATTTACTTAGTTCAGAAATACATAGTTAAGTATTAATTGTTTAATAATTGTGCCTGTAAATACTAACTTGATAGGTAGCCCCTTTTATGAGCAGCCTCGCTTTTCCGCAGTCGACGCCATCTTAGCCCAACAAAGGTCTGCACGTATTTCTGTGGTGAATATTAATCGCATAACTGGTAAACAGAGTGAAATTTCATATTAAAATTCAGTTAATAACTACAGAACTACTGATTTACGACTGTTTGTGATAAAGTAATTAGATTAATTTACGATGCAATTTTATAATTGCATTTTTATTTTTTATTGAATGAGGGCAGATAACTCTATATTGCATTTTGTGTGTCTCCTTGTTTGGCATTAATTTAAATTTAACATTTTCTATCTTAACTACTTTTTTTAGTGAAGAGAATTAGAAGGCCAACAGCTGGAAATCAATTTTAAAGCTTTTAGTAATCTCTCGTTTGCATTAGTTTTATTGTTTGTTTGAGGTTCTATCGATCAGTTAGCTTAGCAAACATAACTACATCGTTTCCGACTATAATTTCGACCTTTCTAAACACAATTTTCCAGACTTTTACAATCTGTTTAATACATTAAAGTAAAATGACGTTAATTTTGCTTCATGTCAAACAAATTATGTCTTATCGTTTTTTGCCAAATGTCGACTTTGTGTTTTACTAGCTATATAGCCTGGCGTTGCTTGAATTTTTTTAGTGGTTATGTTGAAATGGTAAGGTCAAGTCCTTATTAAAAAAAACTTCATTATGAAGTTGCCGTGAAGCGTAAGTTAAAAAATGCGAAGTAAATATTGGCTTTTGTTGTAGTTGTAAAACGGGATTCATGTTTGGTCAAATTTGCGAATAAACGGTATTGATGTATGTACAATTGAAAGAACGGTTGCGGGTATTACGGGAGCCTGTAATGCGATACAATGACGTTCTGACGCAGAAGAAGTGGATGCATTGTCCCAGCAACGTCGGAGGAGTTGGCACTTTGTAGAAAACGTGACATTATTGTGGCATATAATAAGTTAGCAGTTACAAAAAAGACCAGATTTTTGTTGGAATACAACTAAGTGTTTCAGAGAATAAACGTTTACAAAAAACAAAATTTTCCATTAATTTTTGTCGCACCTTAAGTGTCAGTTGAAATCTTTGTTTGCATATCAGGGCATCAGACATTGATCTACAAGTAACTCGATTTTAGTTGAGTATAATTGAAACGTCTTGGAAAAATGCATAAAAGTGTGCAAAAAACACCCGAAATTATGTTTGTCATTAATTTTTGACGAACCCTGTACACTGATTCGAAACATTTTTTGTGTACATCAAAGGTTCGGACCTTGATCTACAAGTTACCCGATTTTGGTTGAATTTGCATTTGGCGTCTCGGATTTGAAGAGTTTGTAAATTCTAAGCATTTCGGTGATTTCTGCCGAATCCTGAAAATCGATTCGAAAATTTTTGTGTACATCAAAGGTTCATGTCATGATCGACAAGTGACCCAATTTTGGTTGAAATCGGACCAAGGAGTTTGGAAGAGTAGGGCTCGTTAAAAAGAGACACACAAACACATATGCAGACAGACAGAAAGACATATCTATCTATCTATCTATCTATCTATCTATCTATCTATCTATCTATCTATCTATCTATGCCTTTTCATATCATCTATCTATCTATCTATCTATCTATCTATCTATCTATCTATCTATCTATCTCATGCCTTTTCATATCTATCTATCTATCTATCTATCTATCTATCTATCTATCTATCTATCTATCTCAGCCTTTTCATATCTATCTATCTATCTATCTATCTATCTATCTATCTATCTATCTATGCCTTTTCATATCTATCTATCTATCTATCTATC